>JAVTVY010015645.1:0-61159 GCA_036873755.1 Hanleya hanleyi | reverse complement strand
TTTGAATACGTGTAAAACTGGATAGTGAAAAATATATAGAAATAATTTTACCTGAAAATGTAAACAAAGGTAATGGTATGGAGGAATTTACAACCAGTTCATTATTGTGCTATACTATCACTGAATTGTAGATGTGAGTTCATGCTGGTGAAAGTTAGAAATTATCAACCTTTTTCTAATATCTAATACAAGTTGGGAATGTTGACAAATACTGGTAAAATGACTACAGTACATGTATATTTTACATGCAACTGCATCTTTTGACCGGAGTTCTGCTTCCAACTACAAAAACCAAACATTTATATGTAAAGAATTGCTAGCTTTTTAATCGATCTGTCCAGGGCTCGAATTAGAGAAAATGCAATGGCCTGCTATTTTTCTTCGGATACGTAAAAATCGCAGGCCAAACCTTAGATGACCTGCTATTAGTAAATTTGACCTGCAGTTTTTCGAAATTTCCAAGTTACTTCGATCAAGGGGCACTCGATTAAATGACACAGGTAAGTACAACACAAGATATGATTTTAATAAAACTTATATTGTTGATTCCAATGTATTTTGTTGTTTATATTACCGATTATCCATGCGTTTTGATAGTTCCGAGTGCTACGTATCTGCTTCTCATACTTGGCGCACAACTCACAATTGACCTCCGTAACAAGCGTGTGTCCGCCTTTTATGATCGTTTGTTTCGCGTTCAACCAGCTGAATCCCCACGATTTAACCGTGGACAGTTTGACAGTATTTTGTGCCATGTTTTAGGCATTTCGCATCGAATACCACGCTGGCTTCTCACTTGTCGGATGTTGTTAACGGATGCGGAAGTAATAACGGCAGGCATGCGCGCACACAACAAGGGAGACAACTTCGGACCGACTTACTTGCCACAACAATTGGATCGGCGCCAGTTCAGTACTTCGAGCCGTACGAAAACATTTTGACGTACAAAGATTGCTGTAATGGTTTGGCAGTACGAATATTTTCAATATCGAACGGAGAATCGATCTTTAGGCATTTCATTCGCCTAAAAACTTATCGCCTGCTATTTTTTCACGATTTTTTTATTTTAGCAGGTCAATTTTCACTTGGCCTGCGACAGGCAAATTTTCGCCTGCTTTTCGCCAATAGCAGGGCGCCATTTCGAGCCCTGCTGTCCCATTGGGAAACCACTAGTTAGCATTGTTTTGGTTGCCTCCTGGTTGCCTCCTGTGGGGCTATTTTTCATGGATCACGGTTGCTTTTATTTATGATGAATGTCAAACAGACTTTTAGCAACAATTTTAAAATGGGGTACATGTATCTCAATTCTATATTTTTTCAGAGTATTGAATTTGCTGAAAACAGTCATGCTCCTATCTCCACCATGGTACAAGTTTACAATTTAGGGAATCTGAACTTAAAACAGCCCCCCCCCCCCCCCCACCAAACCAACCGAGAGACTCCTAGCTGGCTAAAAGCCTGATCTCAAGTGTCCCACATCTTAGCTTGCTAAGGGCATTTCACGTTTCACTTAATCCTACCCTTAGCTCATTGACTTCATTCTCTGTGTATTTCGCCCGACGTCAGCATCAAGTCGCATGTCCGCTCCATTTAAACGATCCAATGAAATTATCCGTATTCAAATATTCTGACCTGAAAATCTCAGACATGAGACATACAATTGCATTTGACAGTCGAGGCGCAAGACTGTAGGATTCTACGCGAGACCATACCGAAGTTGAGGGAATCAGCTAATTTATTTCTCACTCTAATGCAGCATGCTTCCTCTGTTTTTCTTAGGGAAAATCATATTACAAACGGTCTAACATATTCCAAAAAAATTAAATCGGCGGTAGTTCACAGGAAAATTATATGCTTTTTATTTTGTCATGGGGGCACTTGAGGCCCACCAAGGGATCATTTCAATCGATCGCTTTCTGGAGGTGTGTCTTCGTTTTATGAATGTGATTGCGCCGATGTCAGCTGTCACGGGACCAATCGGATGTGACCATTTGGGAAACGCCCTATTACACTCAGATAGCACCCGTTACCGCATGGCTAGAGCAGAAGTTTCTACGTATGATCATGCCATGCGTTCGGATGATGGTGTCCCATGTAGTGTTGACAAGTTCCAGCAACTTTCATTTCAGTCTAGGCAATTGAATGCAATGATCATTTTTACTGTTTCATTGACTGCAAGATTAAGACATTCAGTTACTGTACATGTAATTAATACCCTCCTGCAGTGTTTGGGTTTCGAATTAATACACTGATTGTGGGTAGAGTGACATCATCCTCACGTAGCGGCATCATTCCTCCTAATAGGGTTTGTATTAGCCCACTATGTAAGTTAGCCAATCAATGATGCTCTTCTACGACATATTTCGAAATTCAAATGTTTTCGAGGTCAGTGATGTCTCGTGTCTTTTTATAAGTTCTTTGAACATTGAAGGGGCCCAGATATATCCATGGAAGTTTCGAAGTGGGAACATAGAAATTGGCTTAATAAAATGAAGATGCCCTTAATTATGACCCCTTTGTTTTTGAGAGAGATGGAAGGAATTACGAGAATCGAATTGAAACCCGATTCCTTTCAATTAGATATTAATATGTAGATATCCTAAAAAGCTTAATCTGATCTTGGCTGAAACCAATGTTGGACAGCTCAGTTCTAGGATCTCTAAGAAGTAAGAATAGGGAACAACTCCCTTTGAAGAAATCCTCTCTATATTTGCAAGTCTGTACCATCATTTAAATGTAGGATCGCAAATTTTAAATATAACCAATGTGTTAGTGTATGTTGAAACCCCATGGACTCTTGTTGGTATATTCAAAGTTTCAGTCAACATATTATCAGATAAAGTATTTTATGGGGCCGAATACAGTGAAGTCTTGTCCCTGTGATTGCTAACTTTCTCTCATTCTGGGTATTGTCAGTATTAACATGCTGCATGTCAGTGTGACAGTTTAATCTATGCTTCAAACATTCAACCACCTCAAGATTTTGCCTCAAATTTTTTTCAGTCACTCTAATACACTAAAAAGGAACTACATGAAAGTAGGCATAGTAGGTGATTTTTAAATGAAGTGTTTACATGTAAACAACTTAAAAGCAAAATTAAGCTCTCCACAAACCAAGTACGATATGATATAAAACAGCATATAACTTGTAATCATTGAATTTACGGAAGAGTCAAAGGTGTATGAAATAGTGACCAGATTATGTCAGGTGGCGACCATTTTTGAAGGTGAAATGGTGTAATATTTTCACTTGTTTTCCTCAATTCCGGCAATGAGTTGAATAGTTCTGATATTGAATTTATGAAGCAGAATGTGAAACAATTCTATAAATATATATTTTTCATCTCTATAGACAAAACTTTGTATGTGTTTATTACTAAGAGTACTAAATCGCCATTGTTCTGAGGGATGGATGCATGCTTAGCTAAAATTATGAATATTATTTCCCCATTTCTTCAAACAGTCCAAAGAATTCTTTCAGTCAATTCCGGCACACTGTCTCCATCTTCAGTTATGAAAATATTAATGAAATATGAATCAACTCACTGAAGAAAATGCACATCAACTTTTAGCCTTGGGCACCATGACCAAGGCAGTACCCATTCTATATATGTATGGTCACAAAGTCAAACTAATACTTCTGATGACATCATTTCAATGCCTAATCAAAGTTGTCCTGTTTTTAATCATTTTGTTAAATTTTCATTCCAATAATTTGATCACCCCGGTATTGTTTAGTAGGAAAATGTACTTTTCCTTTGTCGGATTATTGGAGCATTTACAGTACATGTGTAATGGTAGGTGTTCATGCTGGCTTGTATTCTGCTATATATGTTGCACAATGGTAAAGGGCAGCCAACCGTTAGCAGGTTGTGCAAGTACTCCAGTGTTAAACCTGCCACAACATGTAATCTGATTTTCTATTTTTTTTCTTGACATGTTTGCCTGCTGGAAGTGTCAATGATATTCTTTCTTTTTCACACAAGCTTCTCTCTTAATATTCAGCGCTCAGCTCTAGAACGCTGGATGTGAGAGGTTATGCCAAACATGTTGTTAGTGTGGATTGTTTTGTTTTTCTTCTCTCCTTTTTTTTTGTGTGAAAGTCAAAAGGAGCTTTTAGTTGTGTGAGATTTTCTTAGAGTGATGAGTATAGGCGCTTAAAATGGGTTTCCGAAAAAAACTCAACGGAGACAGATAGAATTGCACTGGATAATGGGATTTGATTGAGTGCTCAAACCTACCGGGAATTGCATACAGTTACACTGACCTAGTTTTCATACTCGAGACTCGTGAATAGGGGAAGCTTGCATCCCGATAATGAAGATTTTCACTTTTCAGATGTATATGTGTTTGTGGGAGATTTATTGTATTATTCAAGTTTGTAGTATCCGGTTTCCGAAAAAATAAAAATACACACTACGGCGGGGTGTCACTGTGAATGACCTACTTCGAAAACTGGTTGATATAGGGTGTGTTTTTGAGCAGGGAGGTATATAGTAATTGTAATTAGGCTGCTGATAATTAATGGTTCATTTCCCATAACCAGCCCTCATCTATATCTTGAGGGCAAATAATTAAAATCCATGAGGGATTTACATTTTCATGAGTAAAACTTGCAAATTTTCTTCATATTTGTATACAATTGGTTTGCAAGTTAATAATTATTAATTAATAATTATCGCACTCAGCATGTGTATATTTACAAGCAAGGTTACGAGAAACAAACAATTAATTACATGTAACAGTGGCCTTAGTTACGAGTGTACAGGCCTACATGTATCTTGGTCTTTTCCAGCTACATGGAAAGTATGTGCTTTTCAAACACAGTTGGTACCCATAATGAGGTAGATGTGCTCTGGTATGTTTGGTATGATGATACCAATGACAACAGATAATTTGGCTGGAGGGAGTCACACACAAATTGGAAACCTTAGAGAGTATTTGAGTTTGATAGTAATATGAAATCATAATACATTAAATTACTGAAGTACATGTAATGTTTGTTTGGTTTCTCTATATTCTGCAGTGTTGAGGTGTTTTTCATCCCGAGTGGCACATGGACAGAGGCGACTCCGATGTCCACCTGTAGAAATGAGTGTGGAGTGGCGTCGCTCAACAGTAAACTCTACGTTCTTGGTGGTATTGCTTCAGAAACGAGCGATGATGGAACATATCGTTACCATGACAACCAAGTAGAATGTTGGGATCCGGAGTCCAACTGTTGGGAGGAGAAAACTCCCATGGTGCACCGCAGGAGTGCTTTTGCTGTTGCGGCCTTCCATGGGCAACTTTATGCTCTCGGCGGCTATGATGGCCATACATACCATAGGTAAATTTGGATTGGGGAGCTTCTTCAAATTGGGACATGCTAGGAACTGGCATACGGCATTCCAAATGGAATGGCATGGTGTGCCGAGTTGGAACTCCTAGGAACTTCCTGGCATCCTTTTTCGAACTCAGCCAAGAATGGATGGCCATACAGTAGCACAGAGGGAATGACATATGCCATTCCAATTGGAACTCCTCTCCATTCTAATCAGAGCCCTAACTGGGCATGGTGTCTCTGATTTCATTTGGAACACTGTCCTTCCAATCAAGGACCTCGTGCCCCAATTTCAAGAAGCTCCCTTAGTACACACACATGAAATTTCCATTGATAATATCAGGGGGTGATCAAACTTACTACAACAGGAATTGTCCAAAACGAGGCAGATAGTCCATGGTTTCTTGTTATTTTAATGGTTTTGTAGGGTGATTACTTTTGTGCAATGGCTGATTGAAATTTGTCCACCAAATTGGTGATCAAATTTTAATAGAGTGATCGGATTATTAGAGGATATGGGTAAAAATCCTAATCTCAGATTTACTGAATGATGACTAAATTAGTTCAGTTCTATCGATGAATTTGATGATATTTTAATGCTTCTTCATACACAAGTTGTCTTTGAATTTGAATGGAGTCACACTTCGAATTAGTCTGTCCTTTAGCCCACCAACTCTGTTCAAAAGAATTTATAAATAGACACGAAACGTCATTGACCTTGAATCCCTTTGATTAACTAAAAGAGACATATGATTGGTTGATTGGCTGTCCTTTGTATCTGGCCACCCCCTGGGCCCATCACCATAGTGGAAGGAATGGTGTATTACTGAGAGAAACATCACCCTACACACAGTCATTGGGTATGTTCTGATGGGCTTGTCTTGAATTGTGGATGAAAATTACATCTCAGATTTGAATGTTTTGGTGTTCTCATCTATCAAGGCTAAGTCTACTTGTGTATGAGGATGATTTTAATGATGATTGGAGGCTTTGTAAAACTAGTTATTAGAATTCACCACTTGTGTGAATAGCCGGAATTTTAAGCTGGTTGTCCCAAAGCTATACATCACAAAGTACTTGACATGCGCATCGACTGTTCTATTTTTTTCATTGTGCCACGAAAATCTCAGTTATTCATCTTTACTCGATCTGTCTTAACCCAGCTAGCAAGTGGATGTCAGACCAACGTTGGGTAAATGTCAGCGTCACCGTTGGCACAACGTTGGCTGGTGACGTTAGCCCAACGTAATTTTGTCCTTTGGCCCAACGTTGGCCCAATGTTGGCCAAACGTCAGCGTTGGACAGACGTCCAAAAAAAGACGTTGGGCATTAGGTGGCAAATGACGTTGAACCAACGTCACTTTAAACGTTGGCAATCCGATGATGATCCAACGTTGGACCGACGTCAATAAAAAGACGTTGGCGCAGTGTGGGCTGGTGACGTTAACCCAACGTAATTTTGTCCAGTGGCCCAATGTTGGCCAAACGTCAGCGTTGGACAGACATAAAAAAAAAAGACGTTGGGCATTAGGTGGCAAATGACGTTGAACCAACGTCACTTTAAACGTCACTTTTAGCGATATAAAGAGATAAAAATTCCATGCCCATTACTGTTAGAAATTTAAGAAAGAATATTTTCAAAGGCGTGCTAAATTGTTATTTCATGCACAGTTATTGTGGGAAGGTTTATATTTTAGGGCAAGGGTGAAGTCCACGCCCTAAAAACTTTCCCACACTAACCATGCATAAAATAACAATTTTTGCATGCCTATGAAATCATTATTTCTTTAGTTTACAACAGTAATGGGCATGAAATTTCAATCTCTCTATATCGCTAAAGTGACGTTTAAGTGACGTTTAAGTGACGTTGGGTCAACATCATTTGTTGAAAAACTTCGAATTATTGCAAATATTGACAAACACAATATTTTTGGTTCGAACAACTTTATTTTTACAAGTTAATAAGATTCGAGCACAGGTATAAAAATTAAAATCACAATCCGCATTCATATGTTATTATAGCAAAAACAAAACAATACTTCCCTATTCATATTTTCATCATAAGTGAACTTGGCTTTTGAACTCACAATTATTCATAACTTAGAACATGATAAAATCCATTTATGCATTGATTCGGGTTCAAATGATTTGACCGTTCGACCTAAAAAAAATATTACCATTTTTGAAGATTGTTTGGCCTAAATGACCCAACATTTGACCTATTGATCTAAAAAAGATAGAATTCTGCTGCAGACAATGTATGAATTGATGAAAGGAAATTGTGATCACATTTTAGGATCTCGTCAACCGAAAGGTGGTGTAATAATGTTCATTACCGCGAGTTTTCTGTCTATTCAATGGTTTCAGTTCCAATGGCTTCGTTTGGTCTGTCCCGGCTTTCAGCAGCTAGAAACAAATAGAAAACAAATACATGGATCAATATTTACATGAAGGAGAAGTGTTAAGGGGCTTCAATACGGTGCAGCATCACTGACCTATTGTAACATGTTTGCTGTTGCAATTTTCAGTTAAATACAACAGTATAACATTATTAGCCTGAATTACATATGTGCAAAATTTCATCGTGTTATTAGCTAAAATCAAAATAGTGATCGTATTCTACATTTGCAGAAAAAGTTACACTAGATACCAGATTCTCTGCTATATCACAGAGTAAGCAAATTTCTCTTGAGAGGAGGTTAATTTTATTATCAGAAACTACTCAGAAATATTCAGGGAATGATCCCGAATAGATCAGGTTGCACATCCACAACTCAATTTCAGGGATTCTACCTGAAAGCCAGGGATAGTTTCTTGAAATTCAGGTATATCATCCATGAATTAAAGCTAAATTATCTGAATTTCAGGTAATTATCCCTGGATTTTCAGGTGAAATCCCTGAAATTGAGTTGTGGATGTGCAGCCTGATCTATTCAGAATTATTCCCTGAATATTTCCGAGACGAGTGAGGTAAAAGTCCTGAATTGATCAGGTTGTATATCCACACCTCAATTTCAGGGATTCTGGATGAAATTCAGGGCTGATTAGTAAGTTCCCGACCCTATTCCGGTATGTAAAATCCCATAAAATTCAGGTAATTTAGCTTTAATTCATGGTTGATATACCTGGTTTTCAGGAAATTATCCCTGGATTTCAGGTTTATTCCCTGAATATTTCTGAGACTGTAAGCAATAAACATTTATAAGGTGAACGGGTAGCATATGTGTAAAACTCATGAGACTAATAAGTACAAAAGGCTGTATTTTCAACATACAGAGAAAATCACGAACCTTTTTTCTTCTCTGCCGCCTCCTTCATACCTCCATCACAGTCTGTATTGAAGGATTTAGCCAGGATTTAATCCTTTCTTCACAATCTGCAATTTTCATCTCTGATTTCCTCAACACTTCTGCAAAAATAGTATTTTAGCACTAATTCATCAAGAAATATATATATTTGGGAATGACATGGTGTCATGCTATCATCATTGAAGCCTAGTTCAGCAGTGCTCATAACAAGGTACTATAGTCGTATATATATGCATGATTAGCTGAAGGTGAATGGCTATATTATTGTTAAACTACTATAGATATTACATAATATCATAGTAGTTTACTGTTTGTGGCTGATGTGATGTTTACAATCAAACGCCATGTAGCTCTGGCAAGTGTGAAGTTGAACGGTTTTGTTTTTTCTGAAGTTGCAAACTTGTAAGTTAACTTTGACTGTCATGCTGATCTCTGATTGGGTGATGGGCTTTCAAACAGCCACTCAGCCAATGTGAATCATAGAAATCATAAATATCAAAGTTTAGAAATGCTTTCTTTTTTGTGTGTTTTATGGTGAAGCATGTGTGTATCACTATCAAGTAGAGTTAGTCCAATAAACAGGTATTGCAATATATTTAGTAACGATCAAGGCTATTGTCACTTGATTGGCTGTTTAGCATGACAGGCCTCATCTATATTTTGAGAGCAAATAATTAAAATGGTTGAGGGATTTACAGAATCATAAATAAAACTCACCCATTTTCTTCAAATTCATATATAAGTGATTTGCAATTTAATCATTAATAATAAACATTATAGCATCTAGCATGTGTATTTAAATAATCAAGGTCATGCTAACAACCAATTAAGTGACCCTGGGGGTCCGGACCCTGGGGGTTGGGGGGGAGGGGGTGGCTACACTCCCCCCCCCACTTTTTGAGACTGCAACGTTATAAGTCCGATCTTAGATAGCACCAGTTCAACATTTAACATGGCCGATATAGAGTTCAGCCCCCCCCCCCCACTTTCAATCGTGCTCCGACGCCCCTGTGAAAAGGAAAAATGTGAAAGAAAGAGTATATACAGAATCAAAGCTTCTAGCTGCACTTTGCCAGTCATGCAATAATGAAAAATACCGACTGCTGAAATATAGGTAAAAAATTCTTGTGCATATAGCCCTTTTTTAACCTTCTGAAAGCACATAGAATTTTGTTTCTCTAATATACTTTTTAATTTACATTGTTTATTTAAGATTCAAGATTTGTCTGAGGATTATATTCATTATGATTGATGTTGGTCACCAAATACAATGTATGCATACATTATTGGTTATAAACCACGATTAATGATTTTAACCAAGACGCCCTATAAATAATGCTTCTTGAATCTCAAGTCATTTTACGATAAATTTGTATTTCTTAAAACAAAAGCAAATTACGATAAGTTTCAAGTATTCTTTAGCTATTCACTAGGTTACTTGAAGTATCTTGATTGATGATCAGGTTACCGCGAAGGCTGACCGGGCTTGTTCGAATTCAACCTGTAAAAGGTGAGACCGATCCCAGTTTTCGACGGTCGACATTTCGCATGGTACATTTGAGCAAATTTTGTTTACAAATTCTTGTACTGTAAGACATGAATATGCTATGAAAACTTACCTGAAGTTATTAATTGATAAGCTGCTGATACACAATGATGATGGCGAGAGATGCGGTAGACGAATGACAGGACGTACATCGAGACCGCTTGCCTGCCGCACACTTTCATGAGAACATGCAGACGATCCAATATGGCAGCGATGGTGCGCGGGAAAATACTTCGTTGCCGATCGGTTTGAAAGACGAGGCAATCTTCGATATAGATTATTTTCACTTGAGATTCATTGGCATATCAAAATGTGTTTATATCAGGGTTATACTATATTATTTAGTCACGCATACATAATACATCATTTGCGTCGGTAGTACGTGGTGCTGACATTGAATGTTGGGCAAATGTCTGTTTAACGACGTCGGATAGGAGTCGGAAAGACACCGTCGATTCCACAACATTATACCGACGTTGTAAAACTGACTATACATACTCGTCAATTTACCAATGTCGGTACAACGTTGGCAAACAGACGGCGATATTCCCGACGCAATACCAACGTTGACAAATAGACGGCATCCCGACGGCGACAGTGCCGACCATTGCCGACGTTGATCCGACATCGTTCTGCTAGCTGGGAATGGGTTAATACTTGAATGTGTGCTGATGTAAAGTTGACATTGCCTTCCTTTCATGTACTTGTTACATACAGGACTGTTGAGAAGTACTGTCCTCAGACAAACAAGTGGGAACCGGTCACGCCCATGATGCAGTCTCGTAGCTGTTTCTGTGCTTCATCACTCGAGGGCTACATGTACGCTGTTGGTGGTTATGGACCACCATGTTTGAACAGGTAAAAGAATGAGTGAGTTAGGGTTTAATGTCAAGTTCAGCAGTATTTCGGCCATATAGCGATGACATAACTAACTACGATTTGATTATCTGGACATGTGTGACTATCCATGTAAAGCCATCGTGTAGATGAAACTAAGGGAGCTTCTTGAAATTAGGGCATGAGTTCCTTGATAGGAATGGCAAATGCCGGTTATCCAAATCGGATACTCCATGCTCAGTGTAGTGTTCTCATCTGGATGGATTAGAGTTCCAATTGGAAAGGTATATGCCATTCCCCTCATGCCATTGCACGGAATGGCATAAGCCATCCTTTGTCTGCTCAGTTCCAAAAAGTATGCCATGGAGTTCCCAGGAGTTCCAACTCGGCACACCATGCCTCTCTGTTTGGAATGCCTTTATTCCAGTTCCTATCATGCCGCAATTTCAAGAAGCTCCCTAATGTTCCCCTAGTGGCAACAGTAAAAGAATTGTGGAACAGGTTGGAGAGAACTACCTCTCTAAAATGGAGGTAAAAAAGGTTGTTTTTGCTCAATAAAGTCAAGAATATATCAAACTAACATGTAAGAGACATCCGTCATAGGTGAACATGGACATATATAAATCCGCATAGAAGGGTATTAAGAATTCAAATTGTCACCTATCTAATTTGCATAATAATAGACAACCTGTTAAAATTGTTCTCTATTAAAAATTAAACTATGCACACTTTCATTAGAAAATCACTGTAACAACATGTAACAACATACATGGATAAGCTAAGTTGTTTTAAGAGTTTGAAGCGTTATGATGAATATATAAAATAGTCTTAAGCAAAAACGACCTGTTTTACCTTCATTTTAGAGCGGTAGGGCCTAGTTTTCTCTAACATGTTGATTAGGGACATCCCAAGATCAGAATCTTCAGCCACAAGAGACATTCATGAAATGACATAATTACCCAAGGCACCAGGCAGCTTGTTAGCATTAATGACAACACCAGGGGAATAGGAAAATAGGTCTTTCAAAATACTGCAAAACTTTAATTGTGCACTGGGCATTTCTATGAAAATCTGTTGAGACAGTCTGTCTTTAGTCTGGTCTTACATTTTGTAATTCACATGGGTCATGAGCAAATGTGTTTATTCCATTGTGTATGGACATCTACCAACATTGGAGATTTCTCGAGTTAGATTTGTCAAGGCTATGCATCGTGAGGGCCAATAAATTGAATTATTCCTCTCGAAGTAAGAGTCTGTTCATGGACATGATCTGACCAGTGACTCCCAATAATTTCTGTCAGAGCCAACACCGAATTTAACACTCTATCCATTTCACTTGAACCACCCGAGTGCGAGTCCACGCGCTCGACTTCTTTTCCCCCCTTCACGATGCGGAAACGGTGTGGAGAGATCAATAGTTTTTGTAAAGCCTTCCGAGTGCCTGATTTGATAAATGAATACGACGATGGTATTCAGACGACCCAGTCATCCTCGAGACGGAAACAGATGAATGAAGCCGAAGATTGTTCCTAGACTGTTCAAGAGTGAAAACCCAAAGTTTTCAGAGGCTAGGATATCGAAGTCTCTTTGTGTCTCTCAAGTTATAGTTTGGTAACTTGAATCACCTTTTCTCCAACCAAGTCGTACTTCATTATAAATAGCCAAGACATTTTTAGCATTATACAACCATGTATTGTTTAAGTTCAAACTGTGTTTTCAACTTAGTAACTGAATCAGTCCTATCGATTCGCTTCATAAATATCCAAGAAATGTTGTAGATGGTATTCTAAATGTTCATTGCTGTTCTGAACAATTCAGAGCTTGAGTGACAGTATGGAGTAACTTGCCAATGTGAGCTGGCTCCATGTCTCACTCTTTCAGTAAAGTTTGGAAGAAGCAAACTGTAAAATCGTTTGCAGATCTTAATGGTGGTCACTTGATATTGAGGGTCTTGCCTTTAGGCATTGTTTATAGATTACTACAACAGACTCTGGTGCTTATCTGGGAATAGGCTTTATAATTATTTGTTTATCATCAGTCACTCACCAGGAAAGTGGAGTGGCAGGTGGATTTCATTTTCAGTTTTGGCACACAGTAATTTTTTACCAACAAAATGTATGCCGTGAAACCATCTTACTGAGCTAAGGGAATATCAGATTTCATTAGATTATTAGCCTTAGCAGATTGACTTCATTCACCAAGCGCTCCTCTTTCACCACAAATCTACTCTCTCATTGTGTAAATCATGCGTGTCTTTTGGCACAAATTGCTAGAGATGGTGTGAAAAAATGTGAAAAGTAAAATTGCTTGCATTTAAATGTTGAGTTAAACATTGAGATATAAAACATGCATGCACGGACAAATTACATGGAAGATATTGTTTCTATGTTCACTCATATTGCCATCAGAAAATTGAATGTCTCGAATATTTCGTATTATTTGCTCAAAGAAATGGATTATGGAAAATATCTAGACATGCAGAGAAATTCCTAAAAAAAAAAAAAAAAAAAAATACAGTTGATTTACACCTATCGGACATGCTGAGAGCAGATTTGTACCGAAAGACATCTGAGCATTTGGTCCACATGGTTATAAATCTCCATGTTCTACAAACCTTGATATATATTTGAAGTTGAGACTCGGGTCATTGGGAACTATTTCTTGTATTGGTACTATAGGACTGATTTGCACATCCATTTGCCCCCTGAAAATGACTTCCTGGAGTAGAGGTAGTAAGTGACAGTGGAGTTACAATTATCTAGTTTTGCTGTTTCAGTCTTTATCAGAGAAACACACTGTCTATTGATGCTGTACGTCTAAATTGCCCCCAAATTTGAGAAAAATCAATGCATCAGTAATGGTTGTTGTCGGGGTAATTCATGGTTATTGGGCCAATTGAATGTTATCAGGCAGACATATTATGGTGATTGAGAGTGTTATTAGGGTGATTGAGTGGTGTTACGGTGATGCAGTGTTAAAGCTGATTGGTTGTTATTGATGATTGTTATTTGATGGCTAATATAATGTTACCAAGCTCAGTGGCATTCTACCAACTTCGTGGGCGTTTATCAAATCAAATGAATACATAAAAGACAGGAGCGTTGGAGATAACTTTCCTCATCATTGGAGCAGTATATATGCGATTATGGAGAAAGTTACCTCCAAAAGCTTGATGTAAACTATGGAAATTAAATCTAAATTATTTGCTGTGTTAATGCACGATATACGCTAATCCCTATAATAACCCAAATCACAGGAAGTGAAATTTCCCAGCATGAAATATGGGGTGAACAGATTTATTAGAACATGAAAATGGTTCAAAATTCTGCATATACATAATCCATTATTTCTGTGTTATTTTAGTGAGTGAGTGAGGGTGATCAAATTTATTAGAACAGCCAATTGAATTCTACACCCAAAGTTAGGGAAATTGAATTATTAGAGAGATTAACATAGCCCTATTTGAAAAGTAAGTAATGACCTTGGTTTCACTTTTACCAAAGGTCGCAGCAATTATTTCAAATTACAGATCAAACAAGAGCCAAAATTAGCTTCAAGAAACCTCCGCACAACAAACCGATTATAATTTTGGAGTATAACAGCTAGTTTTTCCGAAATACAGCATTCAGTGACCTCGACCTTTTGACCTAAAAATCCATTCACTTGAACAACCCGAGTGCGAGTCCAAGCGCTTGACTTCATTTCCCTCGTCACAGTGCACACTTGGGGATAATACGTGTTTTTAATGCATAAACACTTAAAGAAGTGCACCAGATGATTATTTGGGTTTACCACAGCAGGATGGCAATTCAATAAATAATGTTTTTACAATGGAAAGCTGTTTGTATTTTGACAGTGTAGAGAAGTATGACCCTCTGACAGAGGAGTGGGAATTAGTGACCCCAATGGTGGAGAAACGGATCAACTTTGGAGCGGGTGTGGCCTGTGGATGCCTCTTTGTTGCTGGAGGTCACAATGGTAGTTCGAATCTGTCCAGTGTGGAAAGGTATGATCCCGTGACGGATCAATGGACCAATGTGACAGGAATAGGCAGGCCAAGAACAGGTATGTGGTATTATAGAATTAATCGCAGTTGTCATTTCACTCAAAAACATGTGTATCGGTCGGTCAGTTGCAGTTACAAGGCAGTGAGTGAGTGAGTGAATAGTGTCTAATGTCGCTTTCAAAATTTTTTTCAGACGGGGAGGGGAGGAGAGGAGGAGGGGCAGGGGGTACCTACTTGTAACGGAGTAGATCAAATGCTGCCATTTTATAGTGCTGTCCCACTGAAATATGCCATAGGCAGACATGACACCCCACTCTGTCATAGTATGCTGACACCGAGCGAACCAGTCCTTGTTCTATCCTCCTAATGCTGAGCGTAAGCGAGGAAGTAACAAGTTCCATTTTTCAAGTCTTTGGTATGACCCGGCCTGGGATTGAACCCAGTACCTACCGCTTAACTATGGGCATATCACATTAACTGATAGAGGTAGTCGCTTAACTATGGGCGTATCACATCAACTGATAGAGGTAGTTGCATGTATAGGGTAGTGGGCACATCAGACAGGCCAGACCAGTTATAGGGTAGTTACATGTAGCACAACAGCTAGGGGCCATGCCCAATTACTATTCGAGATGCATTCTCTATCCCTTTGAGATAAACCGATACATTTTTTGGCTGAAACTGTCCTGCCAGTTGTTGGGTAGTTGGTACAACAGTCACATGTATTATGATAATTAGATTTCCATTACAATGTTGTACTGTGTCATTATGTAAGAATTATATTTACTCCAGTGTCCTGGATGAACGCAGCCACAGTCATATGGTTCCTTTCATAGTATAGATGAGCACATTACCCACAGGGTGATTTACGTCACCCCTACACCTTTTTACCCCTCGGCCAAAATTTGGCCGAAGGGTATTGTCGTCGTCATGTACGTCCGTCCGTCTGTCCGTCACACCTTTCTCGTTACCAAGATATCTTTAGAACGACTTACCCTAGGCACACCAAACTTGCATTGCACATCCATATGCTCGTGCCCCAGAACCCTATTGAATCTGGGCCTGATTGGTTGGAAACTTTGGCGGCCATCTTTAATTTATGCGAAATCATCACAGCTTTCGCGTTACCAAGATATCTTTAGAACGACTTACCCTAGGCACACCAAACTTGCACTGCACATCTATATGCTCATGACCTAGAACCCTATTGAATCTGGACCTGATTGGGTGGAAACTTTGGCGGCCATATTTAATTTATGCGAAACCATTAATCTTGTGTATCTCAGGTACCATTTCACTGTTCAGTGTGAAACTTAGTATAGATCATCGATGCATCAAGAAACTTCAAAGGAATGACCAAACCAGTTTCCCTGATTCGGTGGAAATCTTGGTGGCCATCTTTAATTTATGCAAAATCTTTTATGATATATATCTTTGATACCATTCAAGTGTTCTATACGAAACTTGGTATACAGCATCGATGTATTAAGAGACTTGCAATGAATAACCACATCAGTTCCTCTGAGTGGCGGGAAGGATGGGCGGCCATCTTTAATTTATGCAAAATCATTAATGATCTCGTTCTCTGATACCGTTCAAGTGCCCGATGTAAAATTTGGTATACATCATCGATGCATCGAGAGACTTATGACAAATGACAGTTCTGGTTTCTCTGATTGGGTGGAAACCTTGGTGGCCATCTTTAATTTATGCAAAATCTTTAATGATGTATATCTTTGATACCGTTTCAGTGTTCTATATGAAACTTGGTATACAGCATCCATGTATTAGAAGACTTGCAATGAATAACTACATCAGTTCTCATGATTGGTGGGAAGGATGGGTGGCCATCTTTAATTTATGCGAAATCATTAATGATCTCTATCTCTGATAACTTTCAAATGCTCGATGTAAAATTTGCTATACATCATCGATGCATCAAAAGACTTATGTAATGAATACCGGCTTCTCTGATTGGATGGAAACCTTAGAGACCATTTCTAATTACAAAATTTGTCATAATCTGTATATTTGTCACTTGACTGCTTGGTGTTCCTGAAGTCTTGCTTCAAATTGAATACATTATGAATGGCTGGCGCCCAGAGCCGAGGGGTTTTCTGATGCGCAGCTTCGTATTCATCTCTGTGCTGTCACAGGGCACCATTTCTAAGATCCTATCATAATCACTACCTAGTGGCATGGACACACATGTATCCTTTTATAGCATATGAATGATAATGATGAAAATTAATACTTGAATATTTGGCATCAGTGGAAAACAAATAAGAACATCTCACTGGTTATTTTGCAGGTCTGAGTGTATGTGTGCTGGATAACGTACTCTATGCTGTGGGTGGCCATTCGGGCTCTGCCTATCTCCGTACAGTGCAGAAGTATGACCCTCACGAAGACCTGTGGGAAGATGACGAGAGTCTGGGCACATGTCGCTGTAGCTTCGGACTGACAGCCTTATGATGTCTGCTACGTTTTATCTACTTACATGTGGAGAAGCCCTTTAGTTATGGAAGGTGAAAAGTTGGTGAATGCCTTGAATTCAGGTTTTAACTGGGCAGTTCGCAAATGTTGAAGTGTACTTTATAGTACTATATAATGGTATACCGGTAAATGACAGATCTGTATCATGATATCCCTCCATGTACATTCCATCTCTATGATTTTAGCCAATAAACAAACTCAGTTTTACAGGATCATATAATTAGAGCATTTTCACAAAAAATTGAATTGCCGAGAAACTACTGCCACCATCATCCCCAATTCAAATGGGAATAACTCGGAAACTGTTTGAGATTTTTCCTCAAACTTCATTCACTCATTACAGTAGTGACCACAGAAAAAGATGTCTGACATGTTTTTTTTTAGTAGTTTGTTGGATTTTCATGAAATTTGGTTATAGTGATCATTGGTGATAAAACAGATTTTGGTGTTCCTGGTATGTATTCGGGGGAAATGCTCTGTCTGTGTTTCACACAGGTTTTCATTTTAAAAATAGGATGGACATCGTAGCAATTTCGTGAGTCATTTGACATCAATTCGTGAAATTCAGTGGTTTGAAGTTATCTATATCTCTTAACATCGTTGAAACTAAAATGGAATGTAGAGGTTTTTAACCATGCTACACAATTGTGATTATCCATTTTACCTCACATACATTTACCATGTGAATAAAGTTACAGATGACTTGATTCAGGTGAAAACAGGGCAGACACATCAAGGGTATCATTGAAGGGGGGAGGGGGAGTAATTGTTGGGTGCCAGTGAGCCTCTCCCAGTGCTGAACCATATGTTATTTTCCTATGTAACTGATGGACAGCTATTCACTGGGCTCTCTAATAAATATACATAGAAAACGACCCCCAGTTATATCCTGGTGACGCCCATCCACAGTCTTGAATTGAAGTCTCCAGAACTGAATTCTAGAGGCTCTGTTTGTTCAGTTGTCTACAGTTTCAAGTCTTTTTCATTCACTGGACAGCCTTCTTTTAGGACTACACCTAAACTGGAGATAACGTAAACGGTTCATTTGCATTGAAAACATTGACCACCCATGCTGATTTTAACTGATTAGGACTGGGTACATGACTAAATTTACTTCGACAAATGCGACCAAAGTTATGGAAGACAAATGCAGGCATTTGCTATCTCCTAGTCTCGTACAGTCATTGTGAAGAAACAAACAAAAAATTGCGAGGAAGTTAATATGGCCCCAATAGTCTTTCATACATTTAGTCCCATTTGTCAAAGAAAATTTGGTTGAGTGCCCCTCACTGAAGTTTTGATACATAAGCTTACTTGTGCAGTCTTATGCCACGATTATGCTTGAAATTTCTCCTTGACGTGGCCACATCATAGCGCCTACATGTAGCCCCTATGATATAGCGATGACAGTGGACCTATAATATTTTGTTAAGATGGCTGTGAAGGTTAGGAATAGTTAGATCTAGAAAGGCTCTATGATGATGCCTGTTGACAAGATCTGATCTATGAAGAACGCTGATTAATATTCCCTGTATGCAAAGATACTGTAAATTGTGTGACACTTTGACAGCTGCAAGTGTTATTTAATAATTATCACCAGGAGAGGATTTCAATCTTAATATAAACCACATCTCTATTCCATCATTATTTCCAAATCAAGGTCCATGTAGCACAAATATTTATTAGCATTCAGAAATATCTCAAATTTTCATGTCTGCCGTCATAAGCTGATCCGCTTAAGATAAACTGCTTACCATAAATAAATAAGTACATGTACTTTACAGTCCATGCCAGGTGAACATTTATTGGCTTGAATGCAGTTTTATCAGGATTGTAGGTCACCATGAGGAAACATACTACAATCATGTACTATAGAACTGATTTATATTTCAAGTTACATATTTTAGCTTGTTATAAAATGTAAGCTTGTTGGTCCTAACTTGGAATGATGGGAATATTTTATCCATATTATCATATTTACACCAGTTATCCGAAGCTCACGGTGGTCTACGTGCTGTGCACCAGTGGTGCCGAGACTGGGACAAGACAGCATTGTCCAAGGATTAATGTGGGATCTCCCTATTAATTTGATCCACTTTTGATATCAATAGCAAAGAAATAATAGATAATCTGCATGATTTTGGACCATTGCCAACTTCCTGTTCTAATAAATTTGATCACCCCTGATTTTATGGTGGGAAATTTCGCTTCCTTGAATTATTGATTAAATTATAAGAGGATTATTAGAGAATACATGTGTATTCTAAATATAACATCACTCATTATTTCGTGGCTAAGATAATTAGACAATTCTTATGGCATTAGTGATAAAGGATTTAACATGGAGATCGTCAATAAATTCATAATTGATTGCCCAAGTTATCACTTGTATGCCCAAGGAACTTTTATACATGTACATACATATAATTTTATTATCACCATGCTACCTTTGATACCACCTGTTGAGCTTAATAAAGAATGTGCACATGTAATAGGAACGACAAGCAGAATTCCATGTGCATTGACTTTTAATAATGCTGGGTTCTTAATGTAATACGAAGCTGCGCATCTGAAAACCCCTCGGCTCTGGGCGCCAGCCATTCATAATGTATTCAATTTGAAGCAAGACTTCAGGAACACCAAGCAGTCAAGTGACAAATATACAGATTATGAAAAAATTTGCCATTAGAAATGGCCTCTAAGGTTTATGTCCAATCAGAGAAGTCGGTATTCATTACATAAGTCTGTTGATGCATCGATGATGTATACCAAATTTTGTCATAGAGCATTTGAAAATTATCAGAGATAGAGATCATTAATGATTTCGCATAAATTAAAGATGGCCGCCCATCCTTCCCACCACTCAGAGAAACTGATGTGGTTATTCATTGCAAGTGTCTTGATACATGGATGCTGTATACCAAGTTTCATATAGAACACTGAAATGGTATCAAAGATATACATCATCAAAGATTTTGCATAAATTAAAGATGGCCACCGAGGTTTCCGCCCAATCAGAAACACCAGAACTGCCATTTATCGTAAGTCTATTGATGCATCGATGATATGGTATCAGAGATAGATATCATTTCGCATAAATTAAAGATGGCCGCCCATCCATCCTGCCACTCAGAGGAACTGATGTGGTTATACATTGCAGGTCTCTTGATACATCGATGCTGTATACCAAGTTTCGTATAAAACACTTGAATGGTATCAAAGATATATATCATTAAAGATTTTGCATAAATTAAAGATGGCCGCCAAGGTTTCCACCGAATCAGGGAAACTGGTTTGGTCATTCCCTTGAAGTTTCTTGATGCATCGATGATCTATACCAAGTTCACACACGGAACAGTGAAATGGTACCTAAGATACACAAGATTAATGATTTCGCATAAATTAAATATGGCCGCCAAAGTTTCCAACCAATCAGGTCCAGATTCAATAGGGTTCTGGGTCATGAGCATATGGATGTGCAGTGCAAATTTGGTGTGCCTAGTGTAAGTCGTTCTAAAGATATCTTGGTAACGAGAAAGCTGTGATGGTTTCGCATAAATTAAAGATGGCCGCCAAAGTTTCCAACCAATCAGGTCCAGATTCAATAGGGTTCTGCATCACGCGCATACGGATGTGCACTGCAAGTTTGGTGTGCCTAGGGTAAGTCGTTCTGAAGATATCTTGGTAACGAGAAAGGTGTGACGGACAGACGGACAGACGTACATGACGACAATACCCTTCGGCCAAATTTTGGCCGAGGGGTAAAAACCCCAATTTTATTATGCTTTACCCATGGCAACATATTATAATTAACCAATGTCTGTATATATACTCAATACCACAAGTCACGTTGGTATTTCCCATTGTTGCTTGCTTGTTGTGTGTGGTAGCAAATGGGGACATTTTGTGACAATATTGTTGGAAATTATATCATCTTCTGACAAGCAAATATTTTTATTTTGTTAGGCAGGGAATCATTAAGTCAGTCACACCTAAATTGTATAATCAACTAGTGCTAGAGTTTTGACTGGATGCTTCTGGATCTTTGCAGGTTGATATGCACCTGCTATTTGTTTTGGACTTAGCACTTGTACCATAGGCACATGAGCATTGTCAAGTATAATAAACTAGTGCTAGAGTTTGACTGAATGTCCATGAAACTTTGCAGGCTTATTAAACATGCATCCAAGATGTGCACCTATTTGTGTGATGAAATCACGGAAATAGGGGTATTAATTTCTGTCAGATTTAACCCTATCTGGTCTGGACTTTTTGGGGAATTATTTTTTTTTACCCCTTGAGCTAGAGGGCTGACAGTTACCACACTATACTCTTGGGTCCACCTCTACCAGAAAATGTACAATTTCAAGATGGCCACTTTGATGATGTCACAGTGACATAATTTTCAAAACCGGCATTTCTTGATTTTTTAGCTCATCTGGGCCGAAGGCCCGATGGGCTAATGTCATGGCCTGATTGTCCGTTGTCCGCCGTGTGTCGTCCGTCGTCCGTAAACATCTTCTCCGAAACCGCTTGACCGATTAAGCTGAAATTTGGCATGCATTTTTCCCCCAAGGAGTACACCAGATTTTGTTCATGCGGTGTTCATACGATTTTAAATATGGCTGCCATGGCGGCCACCTTGAATTTGCCAGTGAAATCTTGTCATCATTATTTTTTGGTAACTACTTCATGGATCTTTCTCAAATTTGGTACACCGGTTCCCCTTCGGGTCTAGTTGTACAACATGTGCACTTTAGTCCAATTTGAATATCCAATATGGCCACCAGGCGGCCATCTTGGATTTCCCCATGAAACTTTGTTATTGCGATTTCTCAGGAACTACTGCATAGATCTTTCTCAAATTTGGTACACAGGTTCCACTTGGGGTCTAGTTGTGCAAGATAGCTTTTGTGGTCGGATTCAAAAATCCAATATGGCCACCAGGCGGCCATCTTGGATTTCTCGATGAAACATTGTTATCGTGATTTCTCAGGAACTAATGCATGGATCTTTCTCAAATTTGGTACACAGGTTCCCTTTGGGGTTTAGTTGTGCAAGATACCTTTTCTGCTTCGATTTGAAAATCCAATATGGCCACCAGGCGGCCATCTTGGATTTCCCCATGAAACTTGTTATTGCGATTTCTCAGTTACTACTACATATATCTTTCTCAAATTTGGTACATAGGTTCCACTTGGGGTCTAGTTGTGCAAGATAGCTTTTGTGCTCGGATTCAAAAATCCAATATGGCCACCAGGCGGCCATCTTGGATTTCCCCATGAAATTTTGTTATGAATTCTCAGGAAATTACTGCATGGATCATTGTCAAATTGGGTACACAGGTTCCCCTTGTGATCCAGCTGTGCAAGATACCTTTTTTGTTCCATTTCGAAAATCCAATATGGTCGCATCTTGAATTTCCCATGAAACTTTGTTATCATGAAATCTCAGGAAATTACTACATGGATCATTTAGTGTTCAGGGGGGACAACACAAGTTAGAAACTCATCTATTGCAGTTCTTTAGTAAAAATTTCTTACAGCTGCTTGTACTCCAGTTTACAGCCAGATGAGCTACAGTGCCGTTGCACTATCTTTTTCTTTATGCAATATCTCCGCAACAAATGCATGATAAATTGGTATATATTAATGTGATGTGAAATAAAATAGTTGTTGCCCACTTTTCATCGCGGGAAAAAAGGAAATTTTAAAGAAAGTTGACGAAAAACATCAATTTTTCTGGTTGGCCAGCAACTAGAATCTATCCTCTGTTCAGGGGCTTATGCAAATGGACTCAAAATGACCCCAATATCTTTTTTTTGTCGTTCCGGAGATAGCGCAGAAAGTTTGGTAGGGGAGCCATTGAATCCGAATAGTTTTATCACATGAAGTTACCAATCGCATAGTCTCTGGTTTGCAACACATCTGAATTCTGATCAACAGTAATCCTGTTGGGTTTTTTATCCTCAGCCTATACGGCTGCGGGGTTCTGTCGTCGGCATTGTCGGTCGTCAGTCGTCAACAATTCTTGTGACTGGTCTAGAAGCCAAAACGTTGCCTCTAGAGACTTCAAATTTTGCTGCACAGAATTGTTGGGTGATCAACCACAAGCCTAAAGAATTTGGACACATTGTGATGATTTTTGTGTTTCCATGGCAACATCACGCAAAATGTCCGTATGATGCTGTGAATGTTATAGAAAGTAAACTGTTTCAGCTAGGGACTTCAAATTTGGCATGCAGGATTGTTGGGTGGTGAACCACAAGCCTATTGAATTTGGGTACATGGCGATGATTTTTGTGGTTTCCATGGCAATGTCACGCAAAATGTCCATATGACGATGTGAACGCGATAGAAGCCTAACCGTTTGTAGCATTGTTGGGTGGTCAACCACAAGCCTATCAAAGTTGGGCACATTGTGATGATTTTTGTGGTTTCCATGGCAACTTAACGCAAAATGTCATATGGCGATGTGAACGCGATAGAAGCCAAACAGTCTTAGCTAGGGACTTCAAATTTGGCATGCAGGATTTTTGGGTGCATGTCCGTCCGGTCGTCCGTCCGATCGTCAGTCGTCAACAATTCTTGTGACCGGCACCGTCTAGAAGCCAAACCGTTGCCTCTAGAGACTTCAAATTTGGTGCACAGGATTGTTGGGTGATATACAATTTGGTGTCCCTGAAACGTATTATTCATACCACAAGGCTGTTTGGATTGCCATCCACCCATCCTCATCCTTGGCATCTGCTTGATCACAGATGGGAAGAGACATAAAATCAACAGGTACACAGGGATTCATACAGTTTTTGCTATCAAAAACTCTATTTTACTAGGCTTCCAATGAAAATCGGCAGATTATTATTAGGGTTCAAAGCCAGAATGGCTGGAAGCCTTTTGTTTTTTTTCATAATATTTTTGTTCTTCCGCCATATTATTCGCATGCGATATGTTAAATTATTTCTTATAGTCCTCCAATGCATCCAACATCCTACACTGAATTTATCATATTTTAATCTTTTACAAGCCACTGCTAAAGCATCTTCTGCATTCAACCAAATCTTCCGGGCTTTTACATAATTATGCATTTTCCATTCGTTGTGTACCAATATACACAGACTTCTAGCTGAGGGGTTGTTTGCCTCATGTTTTATCTGGAGCAGATGCATTCACATGAGAACTCTTTTCAGTATATATTAAATTTTCACATCCCCATCATTTTACATTGATCTGCAACTCGGTACTAAATTCTACTTCATGTCTTCCCCATGTGGGATCGGAAATACTAAATCAGGTCAATTGGGCTCTAATGCTAATTTTATGATTTCAATTCCATTTCACCTTTTTTATGCTACGTTAGAATAAAATTGGTGAATTCTACCTACATGTAGTACTGCACGTTATACCTATTTCAGATCTTCTGATGCAGTTCCACTAAAGTTATATGCAGAAGTTCGAACAGTTAACCTGAAATGTTTCTCAAGGAGCCTTCATTATGCCTCCCCTCTAATTAGAGGGGGGGCATATGGCGATCGCTTTGTCCGTCCGTCTGTCAGTCCGTCTGAATTTCTTGTCCGCGCGATATTTCGGTTAATATTCGATGGACAGGATTGAAACTTGCATGGAATGTGGCCAGTGCCTCGTAGTTGTGCAGCGTAGAGTTTTTTTCGAGTTCCGGTATAATTTTCAAGAGTTATGGCCCTTTTTCTGAAATCACTGTGAATGGGACCTTGTCCAGGCTGGATCTTGGTTAATATTGTATGGACAAGTATGAAATTTGCATGATATATGGTCAGTACCCCACAGTTGTGCAGCGTAAAGTTTCTCCCCGTTTCGCTTATATTTTTAAGAGTTATGGCCCTTTGTTGCTGAAATCTCCGTGAATTGGGACTTGTCCGGGCTGGATCTTGGGTAATATTGTATGGACAATTATGAAATTTGCAGGGTATGTGGTCAGTGCCCTGTAGTTGTGCAGTGTGAAGTTTCTCCGCATTTCGCGTATATTTTCAAGAGTTATGGCCCTTTTGTTCTTGAAACCTTTGTGAGTTGGGACTTGTCCGGGCTGGATCTCGGTTAATATTGTATGGACAAGTATGGAATTTGCATGATATGTGGCCAATGCCCCATAGTTGTGCAGCGTGAAATTTCTCTGCTTTCGGTTATATTTTCAAGAGTTATGGCCCTTTGTTCATCAAACCTAAAGTGAATGGGATATATTTATTTGTCCAGACTGGATCTCAGTCCATAACCGATTTGGACTGGGAAAATGGCTATAAAATTGTTATTCTACATTCCAAAGCAGACCACATAGGTCCTGAAGTATGAGATTGCCCCAAAAAGAGTGAATTGGGTACAAAATACAAAGCTCACGAATGCTTCGTAATTTCACCACAATATACTCCCAAGGAATGTAGGTCTCATAACCACGTCACATTTTTGGATTTGGCGAAAGCCCCGGGCGACCATCTTACATCAAAACATTGTATTATTATTTGTTGGTCGATACTTGAAATATGTATTATGTGAGGCATGCCGAAAAAAAGTGACTGAAACAGAATTTTTATAATTATCCAAATTAGGCCTCCACAGATCAATACAGAACAGAACAATGGCGGACAGTGTCAGATTAAAGCGGAAGGGGGGGGGGGGGGCATACAATTGAGCAATCTCTGATTGCTTCCTTGCTGTGTTCTCATTTCAAATTAGAAGTACATGTACATGTATAAATTGTAGAAATGCTGAGTTTCATTTTCAGTTTCATTTTTTCAGGTGCTCTTATATGATTTTATTTTGTAATTTCGCTCAGATTTTATGTTTAAGAAGATCTCAATACTAGTAGGATTATCAGGCGTTAAGTTCATGATAACAGATGTATGTTATTATACCGGTGTTGAGCGTTGGACCATCATGCCTTAGTTTTAATGATGCTTCCAAGACATAACACACAATTGGTTATTGTTAAATATTATATTTGACAGTTATTCCTTACATACGCACAAATGGGGTTATATTTAACTATTCAGTAGCCACATCTGTAGGACATCCGACATTGGTAATCATAATTTACCTGCATCTGTTTATTATTGTACAAAACTGTATGTGACAAAACTTTTGACAGATCCGCGATTCTTACGCAAGAGCACACACCCAGGGGAGAGAGCACGGATCTGAAGATAAGAGTTTTCACTCATGTTTAAGCTGGGGTCATATGGGGAAAAACGGGGAAAAATTAGCAAATGTGTCAATTATTCAGAAACTGCTGGAAGGAAATATGTGATGTGAACTACCAGGTTTGGTAGAAGACATTGCATTTGATATCTTTCCATCCAGTCAGCATTATTGCTCATTTTCCTCATTGGTTTCCATATGGTAAAGAGGAACTAATTCACCGTTTCAGCCTGTCGGGCACCGTTCCTACCCCCGAATATATCGGACTATGGGACAGGCTAGCTCTATGATTGGTTGATATTAAGAGAACATGCTGGTTGTTGAATATCGGTGAGTGAGTCCAAAATATTGTCTGTAAATTTCATGCAATTCCTCAGTGTAATTAACGTGCACTGGCAATATTTATATGGCCAGTTGAATTCCAGTATTGTCTTCAATGCAGAACTAGTAAAATTGGGTATCCACGGTCGGCTTTATTTCATTGAAATCGATAACATCATATTTTCATGCTGTCTAAGTGATCACTGATTGATTGTGATGAAACTTGATGTCCGGGAATTATTAGTCTGGTTTCTGTAGACTTCTTTTTATGAGATCATATCATTTAATATTACAAGGGATAGAGAAAATAATTACTTCCTTTTAACCTGTAAGACCCCAGCTTATACACTCATCGAGTTGGTGTCGTCTCCCTTGTTGTGCACAGGTGCATAACGATGGGTGATATAGCACATGGGCTTATCATAGTGTGGCTGACTGTCATCGCCCTGTTCAACAGATGGGCCTCGCCTTCATGCAGTTCGAGTTCAGGCCATACCAATGTTATTTTTTGTTTCATGGGCGGATTTTTTAAAAAAAAATTCAAGATTGGAGGCGAAAATAAAGATTTATTTTGTTACTTTCCACTCATCTGACCCTGTTTATAATGTCAAAAGCTGAAGGAGTCGATGCAAGCGAGGGTCCCAAAAAAATAAAATCTGCCCATGAAAGAAAAAAGAAAATCGGTATGATCTTAAAGTAATCGTAAACCCTCAAGTAAAGTTTCCATCAAATGAAAGACCATTGCAAGCAGTGATGGAAAAATATTTATTGTAATTTTTTACGATTTTATTACACAGAGTAAACTGCAAATAAAGCATGGTATTCTATGGTGGTCTGTTGCAATCATATCTAGGTCCAGTAACGTCACACTGCCTTAAAACATATTTCAAACTGTGTACTGTATGCACTTTCCAATACTTGATTCAAGCTTAAGGTGTGTATACTTTGAGCTTCAACACAGACTCACTGTTCCAATGTGCATGTTTCACCAAAATCTTGGAGATGGTAACTCATAAGTGTCAAGTCAATTTGAATCTTGCATTCAATTTCCCCGATTTTGGTGAAACATGCACATTGGAACAGCGAGTCTGTGTTGAAACTCAGAGTATACACACTTTAAGATTGAATCAAGCATTGGAAAGTGCATACACAGTTTGAAATATATGTTTTAAGGCAGTGTGACGTCACTGGACCTACATGTAGATATGATTGCAACAGACCACCACAGAATACCATGCTTTATTTGCAGTTTACTCTGTGTAATAAAATCGTAAAAAATTACAATAAATATTTTCCAACACTGTTTGCAATGGTCTTTCATTTCATGGAAACTATACTTGAGGGTGTACGATCACTTTAACTTTTGCATGGATCTGATGTTTCCATGATGGTGATTCAATATATTGGAATTCTGGCACAGTCTATTCTTGGCTGCTCATATATTTTATAGTGCACAGCACAAGGGTATACAAATTTCCACAAATCGCACATAGGTGAAACCAATCAGTTTCCCAGAATGTCAATTTTCCGAACTAAAAGTATTCAATTTATATGAAGATTGTGTTAATAATAGGTGGGATTAACTTACAGAGCAGGCTCCCACTGTTGAGTCCGTACATGTAGGAGACTGTTTGGACAAGAACAGTATTAGTCTGAGTCTCCAAAACTACTCAATTTTACATTCTGAGAATTTATAAACCAATTGTTTAAATCTGTAAGTGCAATTATACATGTCTTTGACATTTTCATATTATTAGTGCGAGTAATGTTTCTTTTACAATTGTAGATCTTAGTAAGCCTTGTGAAGTTGGATGGTCAGTGTTTATAGAATGACGTGTTTGTTGCCTAAATTTGAGGACATCATGCAGAAATAAATGTCAAGCTTTCAACATGTAACAACTTTGTTCTGTTAACTTTCTTCCACTCTCTTACAATTATGTGGACAAGTTATCTTCCAAATGTGAGGCCTGCCGCTTAAACTCTTTCAATGGGAAGTGCCCGATATCAGTCACAGATTGCATTGATCCCACTCTGTAGCCTATCTGAATGGTTGTGGGTAGTACTTGCCAGTTCTCTTGGGTTTAATATATGAATATTTCCAGCTACACCAAAATTTGTACCATTATGTATATAAGCATAACCAATATCTTGAAAAAAAGATGATTATTTAAAGTATATTTCTTCATCTAATTCTTGCATATTAAGTCTGAAATACCCATGACAAGTTCTACCCAACCAGGCAAGCCAACCAAAAGATCCCTTCATCCAATCCTTCTGGTTGGAAAGCCAGATCACCTACTCAGCAGCACAAAGAGGACTTATTTATCACCTTCCTCTGACGAAGCACATTCTCATTACATACAGTGTTGTTGACATTCTGACTGAATCACCAGTAGCCATGGCAATATATTAATGAACC
Source organism: Hanleya hanleyi (assembly GCA_036873755.1). Lineage (NCBI taxonomy): Eukaryota > Metazoa > Mollusca > Polyplacophora > Lepidopleurida > Hanleyidae > Hanleya > Hanleya hanleyi. The sequence goes on along the minus strand of JAVTVY010015645.1, from coordinate 31,736 downwards.
ATTCATAACCCTGATTATGGCCGATAAAATTCAGTCTTAAAGATGTAAGCCATTGTTATTTGTACTACACAGACCAGCACATGTATATCTCAAATTTGTTTTTTCAATATATATATAACTTTTCTGAGGGTTTACAAAAATACCCGGTCAGTTTGAAAAACCATTGTTCCCTGTGGCTCATCCTCTGTCCTTGTCAAGATTTGTCTTATATGAGTGTAATTATGATAGTTTATAGTTCTTTGCAATGTCAAATTGTTAGAGGGCCTCGGGGAAGAACAGTTTTTCAGACTGAAACAAAGTATATATTTATATCCATGCTTGCAAATGATAAAAAAAACCTGGAAGGTACTTCATTGGTACATACTACCTTGAAATCATATCAGAAGGCTGTTGGTTTCTTAAGAACCAGGCAATTGTCGAATAGAATATACATATATTCAAATATATTTCCCTTAATCAACCAGTTCAAAACCCCCCCCCCCTCCACCATATATTAAGCATATGGAGCCTGTGACATGTACTGCCTAAGTAGGCTGCCCAGAGAGTGTATATGGGGTCACGGGCATGAATATCAGTATGATAGAAGAAGCATTGAATTGGTAACAAACCATCAGTGCACAACACCTACATGGCACCTATCGGTGCACATTTACAAAGTATTAAGCATGCACATCTTTTGAGGGTTGCACATCAAACTCCAGGCCTTGTTTTTCGTCACAATTCATGGGAATCCAAATAGATTCTCCAAATAGATTCTCGCAATCTAGCTCTATGAGAATCTACGGGAATCCAACACTATCATTTCTATACAGATTGCTGCAATTTTACCGGAATCTGTTGGATTCCCGTGGGAGTGCTGACGGAAATCGGATTCCCGTGGAAAAAACAAGAATCTTCCATGTAAGTTCTGAAGTTGTCCATGAAACATTAACCAGGATATGGTTCCTCTCTGGACAAGCATATATTGACCTTGAGGATAAAGGGACATATTTAGTTTAGGAAAAACAAAACCTGATAGTGCACACACGCACACCTACATAACAATAAGCATCTGGAAAAATTTCAGACTTCTTGGCCAATTAATAAGGGGAATACAGCCTTCACAATTTATTAAAGCATACATTGATGTTGTTGATAAACGACCATTAACTCTGTTGAAAACCACTACACCGATAGGTGCATATCCTCAAGGTACTAAAGCATCTTCCATGTAGTTTCAACGTTGTCGTCAAATAGTAACCGAGATCTGGACTGGACACATGTATATTGATGTTGATGATAAAGGGACAGATCTCCGAAGAAAATCATCGAAACAGGGAAAAATGAAACATTTATTAACAATGTTACTATTTATAACCAAACCAAACCTGCTTTGATTATGCCTTAATCTCTGCCAGAGATATACAATACACACGTTAAACGAAAGTTTAAACAAAAGAGTTATCCCCCAGAGGAGTAGTCTCCCTTTAAGGGAGCTCTCCCAGCTCAGCCTGGATATATAAGCCAGCTCCCAGTATACTCTTCCTCTTTTCTCATTGTTATAAACCGAGACCTGTAGTGTACAAGGCCGCGGAGTGAGGGGAAGGATGGGAGGGCCATTACATCAAAGCAGGTTTGGTTTGGTTATAAATAGTAACATTGTTTATAAATGTTTAATATTTATGGCCCAAACCTACACCTGCTTTGATTATGCCTCACTACCAACATATGGAGGTGGGAACCTCGGCCTTGATGTATTTGCAATAGCAGGCTGAATATCCGCTGAAATAATCACAAACAAGACAATCACAATCAACAAGAAAACCCTGGTCAGCACTCAGAAAGGTAATCAAGGATATAAGAAGTGGTTACTTAGCTTGATGCATGTCTCCATGCATGTAGCTGTGGTCTTGGATGTGGAGCACAGTGTTACCCTCCGTATAGGAACTCAGGCAGTACGGCCAGGATGAGCACTTGGAAGGCAGCATGTATGAGTTGGGATCTTTGTACGCCAATGTAACATACAAGGTGTCATTATCTGTGATGTGGAGTTGTACGCAGTATTACCGCCAACGGAACTAAGATATCAGGACACCCGAGTTCGGAGGTAAGGCAAGTACGGGTTGGTAGTATAGCCAACTCCCCATACAAGTCGTCCACCTTTACTATTCGCAGCGCTAGTCCACATTCCGCTTTAGGTCCAACACCTTTACTATTCGCAGCGCTAGTCCACATTCCGCTTTAGGTCCAACTCTGTGTACTTTAATCCCCGATGCAGATGCTGGACTGTTGAGAGTTGACAGCGGAATCTTTGAGTCTCCTCTTTGTCTTTGTCAACTTCCATTCAGATCTTTGTGCATTGAACTTGTGAGTTGACTGCAAGGGGACTCGGCTGAGATGATATAGAAGGCCATAGCTATAACCTGAAATGACACAAACAGATCTGCAGTAAAGACAAAGATTAAAATCATAATTGTGTCAAATCTTAAAATATAACTTGAGAGATGGCCCAACTGACCTATTTCTTCTCTTAGGTGACCTAAAAAGAGCACAGATATGGCAATAATTCTCAACCAAAAAGAACCCTGGATGGTGAAGCAGTGGTTACTTACTGGAGAATAGAAGTTACTTATCATTTTAAATGACTTCATCCATGTATCTGTGATTGTGGTAGGGGTGCGCAGACTTACCACCATAGTAACCAAGGAACCTGAGTGTCAGAGTTCGGAGGTTAAGCGAGAATGAGATGGGAAGAAACCTACATCGTCAATCAAGGCGACTAACTGATACCCCTGTCAGTCCACATTCCGCCTTATATCCAACTCTGTGTACTTTAATCCTTGATGCAGATTGGACTGTTGAGAGTTGACAGCGGAATCTCTGAGTCTACTCTGTGTCTTTGTCAACTGTCTGTACTTTACTGTTGCTGACACTGGTGACCTGAAAATCAAACATTTATAAACAATGTTTCTATTTGTTACCAAATCAAACCTGTTTCAATTCATGCCTAATAATCTCCGTCAGGAAGATGATACAACGTAGAAAACGGAAGTTAAAACTAAAAGTTAGCTCCCCTAGCGGAGAGTTGTCCGCCCCTAGAAGAGCTCTCCCATCTATTCCAGCTGCATTACTATAAAGGCTCTGCTCAAACCATTCTCGTCCTCTATTCTCATTGAAATTACCGAGACCTGTAGTGTTTAAGGCCGGCATGAGGGGACGGAGGGAGGGTCAATCAAATTGAAACAGGTTTGATTTGGTAACAAATAGAAACATTGTTTATAAATGTTTGATATTTGATTCCCAAATCTTAAACCTGTTTCAATTCATGCCACAGTACCAACATATGGAGGCGGGAATCTCGGCCTCGTGGTAACTCCCATAGCAGACTAGTAATCGCTGGAACGACACAGACATGGGTATAAATCTGAGACATTATTACTCAACAAGTTAACCCTGGTCAGAGACGCATAGGGTAATTGAAGGAATTGATACAGTTCTACTTATCTTCTGATTGTCTCCATCCATGTAGCTGTGCTCGTGGTGTGGTACACAATTCCACCAAGTTGTAGGATACCCCGGGCGCCATCGGCAACAAGATAGGTCCCCTTGGTAGGCACTGTATGTCTAGGGGGGGAACAAGCCACGGCCATTGCATACAGGGAGATCCTTGGTCGGACCATAAGTTCGGTGAGAGCGTATACATAGCCGAATCTTAGAGGGTCACCAAGTCCACACCACTCTCAGACCGCAAGCCTCTTGAGGTCAACTCACCATTCTTGGAGTGATGAAAGATGCGTTGGAATTGACCGTGCTTGCTCTCTGGGTCCGGCTGCGATTCGTCAACTCTCTGTACTTGCGTCACTAATGTTGACCCTAGGCCTGGAGCAGGTGTCTTTTGAGTTGAAACGCAGAGGACCCAGCTGAGACATCTAGAAGGGAGTCAGTTTCTGAAAGACACAAGCAAATTTGCAGTTAGGAGTAAACCCTATCCTAGTGTCAGGCCTTCAATGGTGATTATAGAATCCACGGACGGTCAACTGACTTATTTCTACCTTCTGAGATGCCTTTTATCATATAATATATGTAATAATAATAATATGACTGAGATGAGATGAGATGAGATGATACAGCAAGATGGCGGTCTTGCTGCGATGGTGACAATTTTGCCGCCCCCCCTCTTTTTCTGAAATTACTCACAATGTGCTGGGTAGCCACAGTGGCCCAAGCGTGGTCACACTATTGATTGCACTGTCATATCCCTCAGACAGATATTAGTGAACGTGGAGTTAATTGTTCAGGCACAAGACAGGACAATGTCATGGAGGGGTCAGTTCTTCCATACAGGCCATGACGCAGCGATGGCACGAATCACATTAGAAGAAGCAGAAGACAGTAGTGGGGCGTCAATGGTATATCTACCTTCTGCCAATTGATAAGACTATTTTATGGTCTTCTTCAACTACGCGGCTTTTTAAATGTCAAGCCTTGCTGACAGGCGAAGGGACAGAATAACCGTAGCCGAGTGCCGCGAACGGATCGGAACGAGTAAGATAGTGGCGGATGGCTCGAACAGGACATAGCAGAAGATCGTCCTCGAGGCCATGTACAAAGTCTGACAACGCAGGAATGGAGTACGACGTTGAGCGCACGGACCTGAACGAACAGACTCATTTTGGCGATAAATTCAGGAATGGGCCGAAAAGAAATGCAAGACCGATCCGCTGTCCAGGTCATAGAAGATCTTTCAAGAGCATGAAGTACAGACAGTCTGGACGCCAAAGCAAACGCCGCCACGACGGCCGTCTTATAAGACACAGCTTTTATAGACGCGGACTCTAAGGGTTCAAAAGGTGGTATAATCAGAGCACACAGAACCACACCGATATCCCATTTCGGTAACAGTTGGCGAGTACAACGCGACTGTAATGCGAAGGCGTGAATAAGAGCAGAGATATTATCGTTAAGGCTAATGTCGGAACCCAAGGTAAGACGTAACACCCTATTCAATTCATGCCAGAGCAGATCGATAGCCTTCCATGGTGCTAATATGAAACTCCCTATCCTGGTGAAGGTGAAGGAGGAAGTCAATTACGAGGGAAATAGAGTCGGGAACGGTATCACGTCCTCGGCACCAGGACAAATAAATCCGCTGTAGAGACCGAACCCGAAAACGAACGTAGTGAGTAAGGTCCTACATATAATAAACAACTCTAAGGCTGATGACAGAACCATAATGTCAAAGTCTAACCATTGGTGTAACGGTCTATACAGGAATAAAGTACTTGATGGAGAAAGTCGGAAAAACTGTCCCCCAAGTACACCACGAAGACATTGTGTTGATTAAGCAGAATCCTAAGGTAAATGGATCTCAACATAATGTTAGTGTGATAAAGTCAACATGGCTCTGTGTTAACAACACTGTGCTGAATTCAATTAAAGGCGACTAGTCCGTCATTCACAATCCCGCCGTCGTCCTCCGAGAATATCCACGTCCATAATCCAAAGACCTATTCCATATAACAGTATTTGACCAAATACTGCTGATTCCAAAACAATTTTGATATTCTGAACTCAAGACTGGAATCAACAAGGTCTGAAAAGAACTCTCTTCGTAGAGTAACGACGAACCTAAGTAAATCACAATGTGAAAAACCCGAGAGGAATTGATACAAGTGGAAGGGTGACGCCAAACGAACGGACTTCCACTCCCGCCGACGACCGACGATGGAGAATCAAAGGAAGTGCCGATGAATGGATATAAAATATGCATCTCGCAAATGAAGAAATGACGTGACAAACGGCGTTATGGCGTACCGGAAATGTCTAACCGATGTAAGAGAACGACGCACAGGTGTATGAGAGACACATGACGGCGTAGTGAAAATGTCGTCAAGGTGTAACAGGAAAGCGTAATGTGAAAAATGCGAGAAACGTTGTATATGATAAGTGATTTCCTCATTCACAACAACTTAATGGAGCAGGATACAAACTTATAAAAGTACACGACGTAACAGAAGGGCGTTGCAAACAGTAACCCCGTAGTCGATTGTAATAATTTTCCTTCTCTTAAAACGCAGTAGAGATGAACACATTAAATGTCTGTAGCGTTAATCACCAAATGTAAGCTCAATGAGATAAATGGGATTTTGGATCTTTGTGTCAGTGAACATGAATAATGTGTCAGTGAACATGGTTACATTATGATCTCTCCCGATGTAATTTGTCTCCTGTACATGAAATTCAGTACTGGAGATTTATATGGAGAGAATATTAAACATTTACAACAATGTTACTATTAATAACCAAATAGTCACACAACCGACATCCAGAACAAAGAATTTTTCCAGGTAACCAAGAAAGATCCTTAAAGAATTTTAAATTCCCGAAGAGAGGAAATACATTTAAAGTCTCTCGCCGGCAGGAAAATGAGGTTATTCAGTACTGGAGATTTATATGGAGAGAATTTAGAATTTGAAATGACCTAGCACGAACAATTTGTCGAGAAGAAGAACAGTAAGAACATTACTAAAAAGCAGTTTGATGCTCTAGTAGACTGTACCGGTAATACATACTTGGTAGAAAGAAACCATAGAAGACTTCACGACTTACGTGTCATTAGGCTTGATCCTTGGCCGGCCAATACCTTCCCACTCACGCTAGTAATTTTAAATTTTCTCATAGGGAAGAAATTAAAATTAGTGCATAACTCCATCTGAATTATAAGCGTAATACAGTATACAGATGGGACCAACTTGGTGTGAAACAAAACAAATCACAATGTAATAATCAGACATTGTGTTTCAAGAATATCACACTTTCACAATAAACAAGGGTGAGTGGGTGAATAGGTTTACTCACTCACGTAAACCAACACGTGATCTCATTGTTGTTCGACACACCCTTAATTACATAAAGAGATCAGTAAAGAAGCTCATTAAGATGCGACACAGGGTCGAAGTAAATAGGGTTGAGTTGTGGTTACGTAACACAAATGCAACAATCATGCTTCATATTCATGTCAGCATGAAAGGCATATAAAACCTCTGTAAGGTCTCTCTTGAATACAGGATATCAAAATCAACGTAATAATACTTGATATAACAAGAGATTACATTTTGGTAGGACCAAGGAACTGAATGTATGAAGGTGAACCTACCAAAACTGCAAGTCCGAACAGAAGTAACAACAACAACATGAAAATTGACGGCTGCAAATAAAGTATCAGATCTCTCCGGCGGGAAGAAACGAAAAAACCCCGCCGATGAGGATACTATTTACAACCCTACTTGAGATATACACAAACTCAATGCATAAAATTCATGAATCAACGAAACAAAACCTGTTCGTTTATTGTAGAGATCACAATCGGCCTTCAAAGCTCAGCCCTAAAAGGCAGACTTACAGAAATGCCGGGGACTAAGTACAAATCTGTCACAAATTGAGCAATAATAAACGAGGTCGCGAGAGCCCGTAAAAACCCACAACAAACACAGCGGGTCGAACTCATTGTTCGTGTGGAGACGTGATATTGAATACACATTGTCTCTATCACGCAGGACTGTGTTATCAGATAAGCCCGAGATTCATATTGACTTTAGAAAATATCGTCGGGCAATAATTTCAAGATATAGGAACTTTGAAAAACTCCGACAAGAGCCAATTAATTTCGCGACGTACGTCCGAAGACAATAAACACATGGCAGATGGAAAAACAGACCATGTGAAGTCTAAAAATTTGCCCAGACAAAATTTTGAAACAAGACAGAAATGTGAAAGAAAACTATCCCCAAAATATTAATTTAATCACCATCGAACCATTGACAAAAATGACATAGGTGAGATAACATACGGCGAGGAAGCATTCTTTTGTCTGACATTTAATACGAGGAAGACCATTATTCGAAGCAGACGGCATATCCGGCACCAACGCTAAAAGCGCATCCAATTTATCCGAAAAACCATCATTGACGTATGTTCCTAACTTTACACTGAAGAAAAGGAATCAACAGATGAACTCGACGAGACCGGAATGGGCGAACGAGTGATATAACTTCAGCGAGAGGTTGACAAATCGTGGACAACCGCATGATAAGAAACGGAGTCTGCGACTGACGAACGTGGTGACCTATATAAGAAGGCGAGACCGAAAGACGTGGCAAACGGCGTGGTGGTGTAGGAGAACGTCGAGTCGAAGTACGAGAACGGCATACCGGAGAACGGGAAGGCCGAAAAATAGAACTAGAATTCCCGGTCTAATTCTCACCGATTTCGTAAGCAGTATGCACTATTTTAATTAGCAACTAGAACTCGTGGACTTCGAAAACCCCATCCTATTTTGTAATTGGTATGTAATAGATCTGGGCTTTGTTCCTCATACTTATATGCCAAAATAATACCCTGTCATCATTGGACATGCTCTCGGAGTGGCAGACTAAATGGTCTGGTTTGTATTTCAGTCACCCTTGAAGTGTCTGCAACAATGCTGATTGCTTGATTTATAGGTACTGTATCAATAGTTGATACCCATTTACCCAGAGTTTGTTCGAGTCACTCTCCTGGTCGTTCCTGCCATCTTGATCGAAGTGGTCTTGGGTTTGTCATCGCAAAAGTAACAGCTCTACTAGGCTGTTCCATTAAGTCATCATAACCCGCGAATTTGGAGAGGAATGACACGGCGCTTAGGATAATAGATTTGCATAGAATTTCCCGTCAAATATATAGAACATGGTAGAATACAGATTGGTGACACTTGTAAAATCAGATGTGAAGCATTATCTTAAAAAAAAACAAAAATTCTGTTTCTCAATGTCTTTTCAGACGGGAGAAAATAATGGAGAGGCATTGTCCGCAGAAACACATGGTCAGGAAATTGAAAATATCCTCAGAAAACAACATGTTTTGATTAGTCCACTTTGGTATAGAATCGATAATTATGTACATGTACTAATCTCGCATTTATTCTTTCGACTCGCACACCACAGAAAGCTAAGGAATATTGGGGGAAAATGCAATTTAAACTGAACTGATTACCGTAGCTGTTCGTATTTTGACGACTTTTTTAAAGCTGGTAAGGCGAGCTAGTCATTTTCTGAGGTATAATTTGTTTATGGGGGAAAAGCGCGAATTTGAAATATTCATGGCTCCAGTAATTTGCTTGCAAAAATTGTTGCGGATGGATCAAGGAAGGAACATAGGGGGTGTCAGAGCGATTGTCATGACAGTACAGAAAAATTGATAATCAAGCTACATTTCCTGTGCAACCGCATGGCATTTAACCAGCATTTCTCTGAATATTTTCGATAAATTTATTGACCACCAAGTGATAACTGTAACAAAAATCAAAATATGTCTGTTTCCGGAAACAGGCTAGAAAAAATTTGAGTAGGTAGGGCCAAAAATTTATTTCGTTTGGGAAATAAATTTTATTGTGATGTCCAATGCCACTGTCACATGTGCAATGTTGCTCAAGTTTATTCGGATTATCCCTCTATTCGGCACAGTAAAATTTCTTTAGGCAGAGAAACGTGCCCAATCAGCGAAAATATTCAAATTCCACGAATTCTGGCAAAATAGGTAGGCTTTTGAATCAAATATCAGACTTACTGATTGAGGAATCAACATAACTGAACATTGATTACCGGTACCAATGGAAAAAAAATATTTTAAAAAAACAACTTATTTTTTTTTTTTTATTTTTTTTTTAGCACAACGTTTAATCCCTCTGATTTGAGCTGTTTGAGACAAGAAACGAGAAGAGACCTTTGAACACGCGATTTGTCGAAGAACGAAAAATTTGACTTCACAATTTGATAAATAAGTTTGCTTGTATCTTCGGGGTTTATTTCAACGCATTATTTCAATGTATTCATAATAAAACAAAATCGGCAAACTGAGATTTTCTAGCAGAGAAATGATATAGATTTTGACTATCAGTTGCCGACTTCGTTCAAGGAAAAATATCAGTTCACTTGCCCGTGTCCGCCGACGCACTTCGGCTTGTGCCATTTCAAGCCAACAACTCCGTATCTTTCTTCCGAAGTTGACGGAGAATATGTTTAAAATTGCCCTAGTAATAGTTATCAGGTCAACTAAAGCGTAAACGTCGGTAAGTTTTTAATTCCCTGGTCTGGAAGTGTGCTTTATTCGCCTGTTTATTCGAGTCCGTTTATTTGAGATCGCCATGCTGGAAGAACATCACACTTTACGGTTGTCGCAAAACCAGGCACTCTCCTGTTCAAGAGATCCGAGTATAGCTAACACTTTGATTACCATCGTCACCTCTGTGCAGAGACTGATCGCTTCAAAAATACCCGGGGTATATCTATACAACACGAACATCCGGGTGATTTCGTCAATCTCTTAACGTACAAGGACAACATCATCCACGTTCCGTGTAAAAATTACCCTACCAATTTCGAGCATTTCTTCGCAAAAAAAACGTATTAATTCTCATCTGCCATCGCCCAAAAACTATACAGACTCACAACATTACATTTGCGACCAACTAGGCAAGTTTCAGTGCCTAAGTCTTCCTAGTTTTTTCGCTCTTGATGTACAAAGTTTTCTACAGCTCAATGGCTGCCCCCATGGCCAAGGAAGATTCCAATAACCCCCTCCTCCTCCGGAGGATGGGGTTAATAATCGCCGACAGATTGGATATTTAATGATGGAAACTGGTTGAAATATCAAACATTTATAAACAATGTTTCTATCTGTTACCAAATCAAACCTGTCTCAATTCATGCCAACTCAATCCTCTAAAATTGAAGTCCCGTAACATGTCATCTCCGCTATTATAGAATCGCTGATTCATCGATAGACGAAACCGCAAGACAGCAATTTTGACACTCAATGGTAGGTCCGAACGACCCACCATAAAACGAGAAACGGATTTAGAACTGCGTTATGATTTAACCCGCAAAGGAGAAACCGACACGACGACGTTTATTCCGTTTAGAGGTAACGGAGTGTGAAAACCAAAAGACAATGGAGAGGTCGAGATAATATGCGAACCCACTGCATTCTTTTGTCCGACGAGAACAATGGATTGCTCAGGCACGGCAGGTTTAGAGAAGTCTTTGTCGAAGTAGACAAAGGAACCGGTTTGGCTGCATACATAGCCAAACCCGTACATGTAGGTTGTCTAAAATCTGTGATTTATCTAGACGTAGAACCGTCCCGCTAGGCGTATATTTACAGAGGCGGGCGAGTTCTGATTACTTAAGACCATGGGAAACATTTAATGTCATTTACAATCAATTTCCAACAGGCGTCTGTCGACTTCTGAAAGGGACGGGTCGCCAGACGCCTGCAAAAAGGTAAGCCCGTTTAGCCTGGGCATAATTTCCCCACGCTAACGGGTCCCATAATACACACTCGGCGCAAGTACTTCGCCGATAACACAACTCTTCACAAGAAAAACAAACCGTGTGGGCGTCCAAACTGGACCAACATTTCACACACGAATTACATGCATTAGATATCGGAATCTCAGACATAACTAATGAAAGAATTTCCGACAATAATGAAAGAATTTCCGACAAGAAATAACACAAGTCAAAACCGATAAGGATACTGCGGGTCGTTACAACAACAACCCAGGTTGTATAAACACTTCCTTGATGTGTACTGGTCGAGGTACAACAGAGAATAGAGGACGAGTATGGTTTGAGCAGAGCCTATATAGTAATGCTGCTGGAATAGATGGGAGAGCTCTCCTAGGGGCGGACAACTCTCCGCTAGGGGAGCTAACTTTTAGTTTTAACTTCCGTTTTCTACGTTGTATCATCTTCCTGACGGAGATTATTAGGCATGAATTGAAACAGGTTTAAGATTTGGGAATCAAATTTTGGGTTTCATGAAAACAGTGCAATGGGCAAATGACAATTCCAGGAACTTCAAAATTAGGCTCGGCGACAGGATAGACCACCCTCGTCAATGTAATACGTTGTATTCAGACATATCCACGCCCAAGGCAACACTTACTACGGTAACACCAGTAACAGCATTATAAAAAGCTTATGTCCGCTTATGTGACGCTTTCACAAGAGCGATACATTGAATGGACTTGTCTCCTCCCAGATTCAGATGCCCACTACCAGACAGGAGCAAATACTCTTACTGTGACAGTTTGGAAACTTTTGTATTGAACAATCCTCAGTCCTGGACAAGCATTGTTCATAGTTAGTACTCACCTCTCTAGTTGTGTAGGATGGATAAAGAGGGTAATACAGACAAGTCTTGTGCCCCTGACGTAAAATTTCCTGCAAAGAGAAACGAATTTGTCAGAATTTCTCTATTATTCAATTAACATTTAGAAAGTTTTCCATACAGTTATATATATGTTTCTATCACATTTAACAATAAAGATTTCAGTAAAATGATGAATAGCTCTGGTTAAAGATGGCGGTACGGTAGTCTAATACTCGCAGAGATGGCGGTATGGTAGTCTCTCTAATATTCACAAAGATGGCGGTACGGTAGTCTAATACTCACAGAGATGGCAGTATGGTAGTCTCTCTAATATTCACAAAGATGGCGGTACGGTAGTCTAATACTCACAGAGATGGCAGTATGGTAGTCTCTCTAATATTCACAAAGATGGCGGTACGGTAGTCTCTCTAATACTCACAGAGATGGCCGTACGGTAGTCTCTCTAATATTCACAAAGATGGCGGTACGGTAGTCTCTCTAATACTCACAGAGATGGCGGTATGGTAGTCTCTCTAATATTCACAAAGATGGCGGTACGGTAGTCTCTCTAATACTCACAGAGATGGCGGTATGGTAGTCTCTCTAATATTCACAAAGATGGCGGTATGATAGTCTCTCTAATATTCACAAAGATGGCGGTACGGTAGTCTAATACTCGCAGAGATGGCGGTATGGTAGTCGCTCTAATATTCACAAAGATGGCGGTATGGTAGTCTCTCTAATTTTCACAAAGATGGCGGTACGGTAGTCTCTCTAATACTCGCAAAGATGGCAGTATGGTAGTCTCCCTAATATTCACAGAGATGGCGGTATGGTAGTCTCTCTAATATTCACAAAGATGGCGGTATGGTAGTCTCTCTAATACTCGCAAAGATGGCGGTATGGTAGTCTAATATTCACAAAGATGGCGGTATGGTAGTCTCTCTAATATTCACAAAGATGGCGGTATGGTAGTCTCTCTAATATTCACAAAGATGGCGGTATGGTAGTCTCTCTAATATTCACTAAGATGGCGGTATGGTAGTCTCTCTAATATTCTCAAAGATGGCAGTATGGTAGCCTCCCTAATATTCACAAAGATGGCGGTATGGTAGTCTCCCTAATATTCTCAAAGATGGCAGTATGGTAGTCTGTCTAATACTCGCAAAGATGGCGGTGTGGTAGTCTCTCTAATATTCACATAGATGGCGGTATGGTAGTCTCTCTAATATTCTCAAAGATGGCGGTATGGTAGTCTAATATTCACAAAGATGGCAGTATGGTAGTCTCTCTAATATTCACAAAGATGGCGGTATGGTAGTCTCTATTATTCACAAAGATAGCGGTACAGTAGTTTTTCTAATATTCACAAAGATGGCGGTACGGTAGCCTCTCTAATATTGGCAAAGATGGTGGTATGATAGTCTCTCTAATATTCACAAAGATGGCGGTATGGTAGTCTCTCTAATATTCACAAAGATGGCGGTACGGGAGTCTCTCTAATATTCACAAAGATGGCGGTATGGTAGTCTCTCTAATATTCACAAAGATGGCGGTACAGTAGTCTCTCTAATATTCTCAAAGATGGCGGTATGGTAGTCTCTCTAATACTCGCAAAGATGGCGGTATGGTAGTCTCTCTAATATTCGCAAAGATGGCGGTACGGTAGTCTCTCTAATATTCACAAAGATGGCAGTATGGTAGTCTAATATTCGCAAAGATGGCGATACAGTAGTCTCTCTAATATTCGCAAAGAGGGCAGTATGGTAGTCTCTCTAATACTCGCAAAGATAGCGGTACGGTAGTCTCTCTAATACTCGCAAAGATGGCGGTATGGTAGTCCCTCTAATATTCACAAAGGTGGCGGTATGGTAGTCTCTCTAATATTCATAAGGATGGCGGTACGGTAGTCTCTCTAATATTCTCAAAGATGGCGGTATGGTAGTCTCTCTAATATTCGCAAAGATGGCGGTACGGTAGTTTCTCTAATATTCACAAAGATGGCAGTATGGTAGTCTCTCTAATATTCGCAAAGATGGCGATACGGTAGTCTCTCTAATATTCGCAAAGATGGCAGTATCGTAGTCTCTCTAATACTCGCAAAGATGGCGGTACGGTAGTCTAATATTCTCAAAGATGGCTGTATGGTAGTCTCTCTAATACTCGCAAAGATGGCGGTATTGTAGTCTCTCTAATATTCACAAAGATGGCGGTATGGTAGTCTCTCTAATACTCGCAAAGATGGCGGTATGGTAGTCTCTCTAATATTGGCAAAGACGGCGGTATGGTAGTCTCTCTAATATTCACAAAGAGTGAGTGAGTGAATAGAATTTAACGTCGCTTTTAACAATATTTCAGCTATATCATGACGAACCAACTAAGCACCACCCAGCCCTGTTGTGTTCCTGCTACTTCAAAGAAGAAATCTTTGAAGCAGCATGGAACCAGACACCCTCCATCCACCCTATAAAACACTGAGGACAGCGCACCAGACACAGACTATTCACAAAGATGGCAGTATGGTAGTCTCTCTAATATTCTCAAAGATGGTGGTATGGTAGTCTAATATTCTCAAAGATGGCGGAATGGTAGTCTCTCTAATACTCGCAAAGATGGCAGTATGGTAGTCTCTCTAATATTCGCAAAGATGGCAGTATGGTAGTCTCTCTAATATTCTCAAAGATGGCGGTATGGTAGTCTCTCTAATACTCGCAAAGATGGCGGTATGGTAGTCTCTCTAATACTGGCAAAGACGGCGGTACGGTAGTCTCTCTAATATTCTCAAAGATGGCAGTATGGTAGTCTGTCTAATACTCGCAAAGATGGCGGTATGGTAGTCTCTCTAATACTCGCAAAGATGGCAGTATGGTAGTCTCTCTAATATTCTCAAAGACGGCGGAATGGTAGTCTCTCTAATACTCGCAAAGATGGCAGTATGGTAGTCTCTCTAATACTCGCAAAGATGGCAGTATGGTAGTCTCTCTAATATTCGCAAAGATGGCAGTATGGTAGTCTCTCTAATATTCTCAAAGATGGCGGTATGGTAGTCTCTCTAATACTCGCAAAGATGGCGGTATGGTAGTCTCTCTAATATTGGCAAAGACGGCGGTACGGTAGTCTCTCTAATATTCTCAAAGATGGCAGTATGGTAGTCTGTCTAATACTCGCAAAGATGGCGGTATGGTAGTCTCTCTAATACTCGCAAAGATGGCGGTATGGTAGTCTCTCTAATATTGGCAAAGACGGCGGTACGGTAGTCTCTCTAATATTCTCAAAAATGGCGGAGTGGTAGTCTCTCTAATACTCGCAAAGATGGCAGTATGGTAGTCTCTCTAATATTCGCAAAGATGGCAGTATGGTAGTCTCTCTAATATTCACAAAGATGGCAGTATGGTAGTCTCTCTAATATTCGCAAAGATGGCGGTATGGTAGTATCTCTAATATTGGCCAAGACGGCGGTATGGTAGTCTCTCTAATATTCGCAAAGACGGCGGTATGGTAGTCTCTCTAATATTCTCAAAGACGGCAGTATGGTAGCCTCTCTAATATTCTCTCAGACGGCAGTACGGTAGTCTCTCTAATACTCACAAAGATGGCGGTATGGTAGTCTCTCTAATATTCACAAAGATGGCGGTATGGTAGTCTCTCTAATACTCACAAAGATGGCGGTACGGTAGTCTCTCTAATACTCGCAAAGATGACGGTATGGTAGTCTCTCTAATATTCACAAAGATGGGGCAGTATGGTAGTCTCTCTAATATTCGCAAAGATGGCAGTACGGTAGTCTCTCTAATATTCGCACATTTTAAAGCACACTTTAAAAGCCAATTCCAGAAAATATTCTGTCAATAGTCAGCTCTGATTGCTCAGAACTGTTCACATTTGGGCTACTGTAAAAGATGTTGACAAAGCCCATCAGTCTAGTTTATGAATTTGATGAGTAAATAACTGGTCTCTTGACTGTTTGAATTATTAGAGAGATACAGTATGTACTGCACAAGATACGTATACTCCCATATCTTTTAAACCACTTCCAAAGTGTCATTATCGATATCAAACCATATTAAGGATGAAAATCGACCATAGAGGTCCATGTCCCCCGCTAGCAGCACCAGTTATGGTGGATTACATCCACCATAACTGGCGCTGCTGCTGCGGGGGCCATGGACCTCTATGGTCGATTTTTTGGGGTCGATGATATCTCATATCCTTGATAAGAGTATGATTTGAAAATGGAGATATCGCTGATGAGCTTAACATAATCTAATACAGATGGCACCCTTATTGTATTATGCACATCCATAAAACATAATACATGACTGTCCTCTCACTAAGGTCAGGGACTCCCCCAAGTTTGAGTAGATCAGTTGAATCGTACTCAGCTATTGTCCGGACAAGATCAAACTGCTTAAAATCCAATGAAATCCAGTATGGCCGATGGTGGCCATATTGATTAAGCGTCTTTGAAAACAATCTAATCCTCCTCTCAACAATGTTCAAGGCACTCCCCCACATATGAAGTAGATCGGTTGAATCGTTCTCGAGTTGTTGTCCGGACAAGATCCAACTGCTTATAATCCAATATGGCTGACGGCGGCCATATTAGATTACGCACATTGCTGAAAAACAATCACAACCGTCCTCTCACCAATGTCAAGGCACACACAAAGTTTGAAGTTGATCGGTTAAATCGTTCATGAGTTATTGTCCGGACAAGAAAATCTAAGATCCAATTGCTTATAATCCAATATGGCTGATGGCGGCCATATTAGATTATGCACATTGCTGAAAAACAATCCCAACCGTCCTCTCACCAATGTCAAGGCATACCCCAAGTTTGAAGTTGATCGGTTAAATCGTTCACGAGTTATTGTCCGGACAAGAAAATCTAAGATCGAACTGCTTATAATCCAAAATGGCTGACGGCGGCCATATTTGATTACGCACATTGCTGAAAAACAATCCCAACCGTCCTCTCACCAATGTCAAGGCACACCCCAAGTTTGAAGTTGATCGGTTAAATCGTTCACGAGTTATTGTCCGGACAAGAAAATCTAAGATCGAACTGCTTATAATCCAAAATGGCTGACGGCGGCCATATTTGATTACGCACATTGCTGAAAAACAATCCCAACCGTCCTCTCACCAATGTCAAGGCACACCCCAAGTTTGAAGTTGCTCGGTTAAATCGTTCACGAGTTATTGTCCGGACAAGAAAATCTAAGATCGTACTGCTTATAATCCAAAATGGCTGACGGCGGCCATATTGGATTACGCACATTGCTGAAAAACAATCCCAACCGTCCTCTCGCCAATGTCAAGGCACACCCCAAGTTTGAAGTTGATCGGTTAAATCGTTCACGAGTTATTGTCCGGACAAGAAAATCTTACGGAATTACGGAATCACGGAATTACGGAATTACGGACACCGGTGTTTCTAAGTCCCCCCCCTACTAAGTAGCGGGGGACAAAAATAAGGATATGCGGAAATTGCTAAAGAAAAAAAAAATCAATTTGTTTATTTACCAATGCATTACACAGACCGACAATCGATGTATTTTATTGACAAATTAACACTGTTATAGAAATTATTGTGAGATTAATTCCATTTTACATGTAGTTTGCTCAGATGTTGCATATTTCACTATCACTGGATATGGAACTCAGAAAAATATATT
Organism: Hanleya hanleyi; assembly: GCA_036873755.1. Classification (NCBI taxonomy): domain Eukaryota; kingdom Metazoa; phylum Mollusca; class Polyplacophora; order Lepidopleurida; family Hanleyidae; genus Hanleya; species Hanleya hanleyi. The sequence continues at coordinate 13,887 of JAVTVY010015645.1, read as the reverse complement.
TTTCTATTGTTGTAATTTTTTTAGAGAAACCATTGTTATTTAAACACAGGGACAGTCAAAAATTCACCAAAATCATGCAGGATTTCAATGCTATTTATTGTATATAACACAAGCATCCCACATCCCATTTTTTAGCACAGTATATTAGCCACATGACATCATGAGGGTTTTACCAGCGTTTTCATAATGTCAACACAAAGTTCTCAGAATAGTGCAGCAGTGCACACCCTGATAACACATCAGATATTTTTGTGCTTTTTAATCTCAAGGTTTAAAGTTCATCAATCAAACTTCACTTCCCCGAAAAAGGAATTCATCCAGTACTAGACTGAAATCAAATTAACACCTGACCTGCATGGCCACTATGGTACTAAGGCCATGGTCACTAATGGTATAAAATGGGCTTCAACTGCATGATAAACTGCCTGGTAGGTAGGGTACCCATAAGAAAACTAATAAGGAATTTCTTTCTTCTGGTTATTAAACACACATATGAATTACATAACAGAATGTCCGGTGTCGATTTCACAATCGAGTATGACCTACCTTACCATTAATCACTTTATCAAACAGTTTCATGGTGATGATTGAGAAAAAAATCTTCATAATCATATTTGTTTCGCTTCCTTTGAGAGTTTTTGCCAATTTATCATACAAATGTGAGTAGATTTATTCCTGTAGTGAGAATACAACAAAACAAAACTGCTTTAGAATTACAGCTCACTAATCCATAACAATCACCGTTCAGCAAAACCTGTTGACTTTTTCCTCGTTTTACGGGTTTTATATTTTCACTATTTATGTAGATTTGCTTTCCAATAACTTTCCAAAATTGGGATGAGCCCAAATTAGAGAACAAGAAAAAAAAAAAATCTTGCACTGAGAATCAATGTTCAGTTATGTTATTTATTTATTTCATGAGGATGACCTATGGGAACTGGTCCCATTTACAGGCTCCGACGACACATGACAAAAGATATTTGAATATAATAATATAGAATGTTCATGTAGATTCCCCATCAATTAAATGTCAGATTTGAGACAAAGCCTACCTACTTTACCAGAATTCGGGAACTTTGAATATTTTCACAACTTCGGGCACATTTCCTTGCTTAATAGAGGGTTTGCCCAAATTAGGGTAATCTAAAGTGCCGATGATCGTGGCAATCTCTAATCCTGAACAGCCTAATTTTGAAGTTCGCGGAATTGCCTTTTTTTGCCGCTCCATGCAGGGACTAAGATAAGCATTGTCTTCCCTAATATGTTGAATTGTTGGTACATGTAACTCTGATTTTCACTGTGTCCCGCAATGTATTGGATCATGGGGTGAATTGTGACTCAACATGAAAAGAGATAGGATCATAGGACGTTATAAAATAAATGATCCAAGATCATAAAATTAATATAGTTATTAGTCCTGTTATTAATATCACAGATTTTACAGATGGAATTTATTAGAGAGATATCTTCATCAGCATAGTTGATTCTACATGTACATTCATTGAATAAATCTTCAAGACAATGCATCAGATGCCATGCCAACGAATGTACAGATTTGGGTATGTGATAAGGTCAGGATGAAAGCGTTTATAGAATTCTATGTTATATTTACTTTTCCACATCATCGGTGTAATATGCATATACCCCCGATACAGAACAGTTACTTTCCACCGTGAAAACTGGAGCGTGGGAAAACCAGCTGCAGCAGTGTTAATTTATCTTTAAAGGAGTACTTAACTTATTTAATATAAGTTCCTATTACAAAGGTTAGACTCTTAAAGAAATATAACCAACTATTTTACTTTCGTAGAAGGCGATAACCTATTATTTTTATTACAATTTGTGAAGTCATGTTTCCGCTTTGAGGTCGACGTGGGCGCCGCCATATTGCCTGTGGGATGACGTGACTGATGACGTCAGAATTCTGGACAACGTCACGGATAACGCTTGATCCAGGGACGTTCCAACTACGGCATTTGATTTACTCTGGGTTCGAGTTTTAATTCCAGGAATAAACTGGCGCGGCAAATCCCAAGGGGGGGATTCCTAAAAGAAATTGGTTTAGGTTATCTTCGCCAACTGAAAAATTTCTTCCCCCAAATTTTTCAACTGAGACTTGCCCGATTCAATTTGGACAAAATTTGAAACTGAGCGGTAAACTGAAAGAGTGCCCTCTGCAATTGTCCAGTTATTTCAGTTGAACGACGATGCTTCTAAGGTCATAAACATTTTCATGATTACACTTGAACTACTAAAATCAACTAGAACGTCATTGGATTAACTGGGTTCCCTCTTCTTCGAATTATCGGCATGACCAGCACGATCAACCTTAAATCTCCATGACGTTGTGACGTTTTTAGATGAGAATAAACTCACTTCCGCTCATCTAAAAACGTCACGCAGTGGTGCAATGGCGGCGCCCAGTGCACGCCGTTGCGAGCAACAAATAGTCAATATTTCCTTTATTTCGCATTCTATCAACGTAAGTCTTATACAATAAGGTGTGGAATACGATTGCTGATAAATATAGTCACACTCAAAAATAAGGTAAGTACTCCTTTAAGTAAAAAATATTAACTCTTGTGCTAACAGCGATAAGGTGACGACTCAGCGATGAAAGTCGACAAATGTGGATAGAGAGATGTTCCCCACAATTACAGCTCATGTGGTCATCTTCAAATTCTGGAAGTATTTTTAATTGGGGAATTTCACACCTGTCATGTTTGTACATAACATGTAGATAATTTCTACAGTTGGTCCTATACAGATAATCAAAATATTGATGCACAACAAATATTTTGTGTCACTTGTCACAAAATTCTACCTCTCTGGGACAGGTGAACTCCTTCGACTCCAGCTGTACATGTATGAAACATGAAAATAAAAAAATAAACTCTTTCTCAAAGTTCCCTCCCATTGATCAAAAACTTTTAGGGCTGCATGTAGTCAATCAAATAATTATTATTTATATTCAAATATAATTAAATTATGGTTAACAGTTTATGATAAAAGAAGACACTTGACGCGACAGAATATGAGGATTTTATCTTGTCTTTTCATCAATTTATTCTGACAATGTTCAATAATTAATCAAAGTGACTTCATCTGTGATATTAAAGCATGAGATGCCCGAGAAAAACAACACCTAGTCATAGACTTTTCTAAAATTTAGGTGGGGGGGGGGGGGGCCCTTTCTGCTTTCTGGCATATGGTTGAAAAAGCAAGGATATGAAATTGAGCAAAAGTGATGGACAGGAGATTGAAATATATCGAATGTCCATAATACACTAAAGTACATGTAATAGGGTATGAGATAGCCATCACTCCTCTATGAAATCACCACAGCCATGATTTTAAAGGAATGTTAATTGAATTGAGGGCAATGACTATGATTGGGCCAAAAAAAAAAATATGTCTGTTTCCGATTACGGGCCAGAAAAAAATAGAGTAGGTAGGGCCAAAAAAATTTTTATTTTGATGTCCAGTACTCCTGTCCCATATACAATGGTCTACAAATATATTCTTGATTGTATAACATTCCCACCCACTTTAACATATTCTCCCAGGACACATCCCCCCATATTTTCAGATATTCAAAAGATCTTATCCCCCAAAAGATAAAGGGGGGGTGGGGGGGGGGATACCCTCAAAATATATTGTTGGTATTTTTATCTCTACTGGATCCAGCAAATCTTGATATTTCAATAAGTTCTGCTGAAACCAGTTATTGTACTGATATTATGGAAATGAGAATTGCCAATAATGTGTTTGACTGCTGTTTACCACCAAAACGAGTATCGTTTTAATTTATTAACTTGATATGCAAAACAATATATTTCCGCCCAGAAATGATGAAATTTTTTGTGAAAAATACAAAATTCCATGTGGAATTTCAGTGCCTTCCATAGGGAGAGTGTACTTATTTTCTGGAAAAGCCTGAAGAAAAAATTGACATATACAACATAAAATGAAATGGGAAATTAATTTGAACATCATGGAGATTTGTACCTGCGACTAGCTAATTCGAACAATTTGAGAAACGAGACGCGATTCCTGACTGTACAACAGTACAATGATTTGAACAAGCCATTTCTCGAAAACAGAAGAATTATTACTTGCTTGAATCTTGCTTGGGTTTATTTCAATGCATTCATAATAAAACAAGTCGGGGAAATTTTGGATTTTTTAGCCGAGAAATGGTACCGGTCTGTTAGACTTTGGCGGCGACTAGCTTTGACTGTGTCGTCGCCGATTTCGCTGAAAACGAACACCACTTGCAAGCTGCCGTGTCCGCTAAACACTGCTTTAACAAACGTCATTTCAAGCCATCAAATCAGTAGATTTCTTTCGAAGTTGATGGAGAATATGTTTAAAATTGTCCTGGTAAACATGATCAAGTCGACTGAAGCGTAATCGGGTTGCTGATTTCTCGAATCCCGACCTAGAAGTAGGTGCTTTATTTCCTGAAAAGATCGTCAACCTGCCGCCATGCCATGCGGTCAGCTCCAGTCACACTTTACGGTATGCTGACTGTGGGCGCGCCGCTTTACGGTTGTTGTTGTTGTTGTCGTAAAACGCGGCCTTGGTAGATTTCGTTGGAATTTGCTGATAAAATTTTTAGAGTCGCACGATTTATCTAGACTCGGTCGGGTAACCGGAAACAGACATATTTTTTTTCTTGGCCTTGGGAAACTGGGCATTTCCCTATATTTCTATATTTTCTTGTATTTCAACAACAGGTAGCGGAAACCTTCAACATTGGAAATAATGGATAAAATTCAGGGGTTACGGTCACCAGACTTAATTTTGCATATTAAGAATTTATATGGTCTACTATAATGGTTTAACCCTACTGTAGTATACAGGATTAGATAGGAATTCTTTGATAAATGACTGTTTTCATAGGAAAAGCCCATATTTTCTAAGAAGTTAAAATGTCTTTTTATCAAAAATGCCTCGATATAGTTTTCTGAAACAATGTTGAATCGGAAAAACTAATGAAAATGGGAGGTCAACAGGCTTCTCTTCAAGACAGTAACATGACAACATGGATAACCATGGTCATGGGGCCAAATTACTCGGACTTTGCTAAGTCACTTTGCCAGCGTTACTCTATTGATGTCGTATTGCCTCAAAATTTGGAAAACACATTACCCAAATAAAAAAAAATTTCTCTGAAAATGCCAGATTCCCATTGGAAAATTTGAATGAACCAATCAAGTGCTTTAAATTTGGAAGATATCGTATGAAGCAATGTTGTTTCTATAAAACTCTATTCTGATTACCCCCTTGACATAACGTTAAATGTTGTTCCCAATTTAGGATGCGCCCAAATCAGAGAGCAAAAAATTCTTGCACCGAGAATCAATGTTCAGTTATGTTCATGGAGATTCCTCATCAATTAAATGTCATATTTGAGCCAAAGCCTACATGTACTTACTTTGCCAGCAGAATTCGGGGACTTTTTACTTTCATAACTTTGGGCACATTCCCTTGCCTAATCATGCTAATTAATGGAGGGTTTGCTCAAATTAGGGTAATCTAAAGCCCTGATGATCGCGGCACTCTCTAATGCTGCCCGGCCTAATTTTGAAGTTGGCGGAATTGCCTATTTCTTTGTAAAATTTATTGCGTTTATTGTAAAATTCACCCCATGGCCCAATGTATTGTGGGATAGTTAAAGGAGATATTATTGTGGAAAATCTTGTTCAAAATGAGGACAATTTTCATGGTTTGGAATGACGTGTGCCGCGGCCCCTGACAAGAAAAGACATCTCTGCTTCGGCCTTATTTCACCCATAACAGGGATGAAGATGAGCATTGTCTTCCCTGAACACGTTGAATTGTCGGTAAGTCTGATTTTCACTGTGTCCCACAATGTATTGGACCCTGGGGGGTGAATTGTGACTCAACATGAAAAGAGATAGGATCATAGGACGTTATAAAATAAATGATCCAAGATCATAAAATTAATATAGTTATTAGTCCTGTTATTAATATCACAGATTTTACAGATGGAATTTATTAGAGAGGTATATGTTTATCATCAGAGTTGATTCTAACATGTACGTTCAATGAATAAATCTTCAAGACAATTCATCAGGTGCCAAACCAACGAATGTACAGATTTGGGTATGTGATAAGGCCAAGATGAAAGCGTTTATAGAATTCTATGTTATATTTACTTTTCCACATCATCGGTGTAATATGCATATACCCCGATACAGAACAGTTACATGTACTTTCCACCGTGAAAACTGGAGCGTGGGAAAACCAGCTGCAGCAGTGTTAATTTATCTTTAAGTAAAAAATATCAACTCTTGTGCTAACAGCGATAAGGTGACGACTCAGCGATGAAAGTCGACAAATGTGGATAGAGAGATGTTCCCCACAATTACAGCTCATGTGGTCATTTTCAAATTCTGGAAGTATTTTTAATTGGGGAATTTCACACCTGTCATGTTTGTACATAACATGTAGATAATTTCTACAGTTGGTCCTATACAGATAATCAAAATATTGATGCACAAAAAATATTTTGTGTCACTTGTCACAAAATTCTACCTGTCTGGGACAGGTGAACCCCTTCGACTCCACCTGTACATGTATGAAACATGAAAATAAAAAAATGAACTCTTTCTTAAAGTTCCCTCCCATTGATCAAAAACTTTTAGGGCTGCATGTAGTCCAATCAAATAATTATTATTTATATTCAAATATAATTAAATTGTGGTTAACAGTTTATGATGAAGAAGGCACTTGACTCGACAGAATATGAGGATTTTATCTTGTCTTTTCATCAATTTATTCTGACAATGTTCAATAATTAATCAAAGTGACTTCATCTGTGATATTAAAGCATGAGATGCCCGAGAAAAACAACACCTAGTCATAGACTTTTCTAAAATTTTTGGGGGGGGGGGGCTTTCTGCTTTCTGGCATATGGTTGAAAAAGCAAGGATATGAAATTGAATAATTAAAAGTGATCGACAGGACATTAAAATATATTGAATGGGAATAGGTTATGATTCACACCTGAAATTGACAGTCCATAATACACCAACGAAATAGGGTATGAATGGGGGGGGCTGCCATTGAAAGAGATAGCCGTCACTCCTCCATGAAATTACCACAGCCATGATTTTAAAGGAATGTTAATTGAATTGAGGGCAATGACTATGATTGGGAAACTGGGCTTTTCCTATATTTCTATATTTTCTTGTATTTCGACAAGAGGTACATGTAGCACAAACCTTCAACATTGGAAATAACGGATAAAATTCAGGGGTTACGGTCACCAGGATTAATTTTGCATATTAGGAATTCATATTGTCTAGTATATAATGGTTTAACCCTACTGTAGTATTCAGGATTAGATAGGAATTATTTGATAACTGACTATTTTCATAGGAAAAGCCCATATTTTCTAAGAGTTAAAATGTCTTTTTATCAAAAATGCCTCGATATAGTTTTCTGGAACAATGTTGAATCGGAAAAACTAATGAAAATGGGAGGTCAACAGGCTTCTCTTCAAGACAGTAACATGACAACATGGCTAACCATGGTCATGGGGTCAAATTACTCTGACTTTGCTAAGTCACTTTGCCAGCATTATTCTATTGATGTTGTATTGCCTCAAAATTTGAAAAACACATTACCCAAATCAATTTTTTTTCTTCTCTTTAACAGCTTATAATTTCCTTTTTCATTAAATCGTTATTTTAGTACAATGTAGATGTAAAATTGGATTTGTCTGGAACATTCTAAAATTACAGGACAAGCACCTTTATCATATTTCCTGATTTACCATTGTTCCAGAAAACTATTGAGGCATTTTGAAGAAGATTATATTTTAACTTTTATATGCCTTTTCTGTGGAAATTCAGGTATTTTCCATGAAATTTCCACATATATTTAATTCAAAATCTCAGATTATGCAAATATAAGCCTGGTGAGCATATAATTCTATCCGCAATTTTAAATGTTAAGGATCCAAGCTTCTTCTTGTTAAAAGCATTAGGTCTTTCTTTTTCTTACAAATTTAATGGAAATTCCTTAAATGGTGACAAAATTTATTACGAGCATGTGGTTATTAGTATTTCAGCCTGTCAATTCACCACCACAATTAGTAATCGCCAAGATGAATGCCGTCGTGAAAATAGTTCACCTCAGCAATTTTGAATAATGTTAATGGCATAAAATTGCTGTGGAGCAGGATTCCTGAATTCATAGGGATGGTATTTTATGCAAAATTTGCTGAACATCTAGGTTATGAAGTACACTCAAGTTTGGAGAACTTACCATTCCATCCCCTTCAGAGAGGATTTTGGCCACTGGGTTAGGACATCTCGCCGGTGTGTCTGCAGCCGAGTGCTGCTGTAATCGACACGTATACAGGGCACATTCATCGTCCAACAAGGCATCCAGGAACATTTGATTGGTTCCTTCGAGCCTCTGTCGAATCCTCGGACTTCGTCTGTGGACAGTACTTGTTTGAGAAGTCCCTGGAAATCGTCCTTGCGTTCGATCAACATTTGCACGAAGTGACAATGAACCTATAGTATCAGGTTGTACCTGGGAAGTTCTGGCCGAGACAGACCGACCTGTCAGACGACCTCGAGTGTTGAGAGTCCTATAATCCTCTGGCGTAACAGTGTCACCAGAATGAGAAGTTTCCGCTTCAGGATCGTTGGTCTGCTGCTGCTGCGAGTTATCCACTGTTCCTGCGAGGAGGTCGCTGGAATTCCGGAATGTTTTCTCGTGGTCCTTGTGGTTTGTGGGCTTCCACGAATGAGAACGGAAAGAAATGTCAGAATGGTTAGAATCAGGTTGACGTGTACGACTGGAAGGAGATCGAGAACGTTGACAGGGTACAACATGTGATGCGTCTTCATTAGCACACGACGGCCCATTTTTACCACACTCCCACCGATTATGTCCCGCACGACCGGCACTCTGACCACAATTTGATGTAACCTTACTTCTCGTTGTTCTACAAGTAGTCCCCGACTCAGCAGCCACTGATTGTGATGATATAGAGTTATGGAAGGGGCCAGAATGACTGAGGCTAGTACATGTAGTATTAGAGAGACTGGGATGAGTCATGCCCTTACCAAGGGAGGCATTAAGGTGTCTACTAGTTCTACCATCTTCACTGTCTGTTGACTGATTGATGGGAGATGTTGATTGAGGGAGACTTTCCAAACACTGTTTGCTGGATGAATCATCACCAGACTGACACCTTCTAGCTCTATCATCCTCAACCATTGAGTCTGCCGAACCCGAGCCACCGTGGGAATTATCCTCGCTGGGAGGGGTCCCCGTCGTCTGACAGCCGAAATTTATAGCCCCTGCACATCTTAGCGCCAGTGGTGTCCAAATTGGGGGCGGGGGTAGAATGGTGTCGTCGTCGGCATCACAGTTGTTGTTGTTGAGAGCTCTCTCAGACACGGGCGAGACAATTTTCCATTGACTTCCTTTGATGGCTGAATTTTTTATCCAGGTTTGTGGACTACAAAGAGACAAGGGGCCCTGGACTGTTTGGACAGAATGAGTCTCTGAGACGGGGAGTCTGCACAATTCCCGACCAATCAAGTCTTTCTTTTTGTGTTCAAAGTCAGCAGACGAGAGAAGTGGCTCCAGGTTTTCGTCTTCTATACTGTCTTCTCCTTTACCTGTCGTCAGTTGTAATTTTTCCACCCCCCGTGTTATGAATGGCGTCAGTTGCACAGCAGTTTCGTCAGCACTGCCATTTCCATGATTCTGCATCAAAGCCCTCTGCTCTTCCTTGCTACTAGTTTGGTCGATATCTGCTGTTTTCCTTTTAGCATTAGAATGAACAGAAAGATCAAGGGGCAATGCAATGTCAATGTTTGTGCAAATTTGCGTATCATTTAATTGTGGTTTTGGCAAACTGGGACATTTTAAAACTTCGCTAGCTTTGGGGTTATCACCAGAAAATTCCTCGGAAATAGGTGAACACATTTTCTGATGACCCCCAAAGTTATGTTGACCATTAGAGTATGTTGTTGTTGATGAAGAATTACAATTCTCATCTGCTAGCAAGTTATCATTCGGCACAAGAATCAACTGTGTCTGAAGCTGTTTCTGCAACTCTTGCTCTAATTTAGCCAACTGATCTTGCTGTTTTTTAATCTGGGACAGTTGTTGTAAGATATTATCGCCTCCTTGCACATCACACAGTCTCTTGGCTTGTGACTTCAGCTCCCCGAAGTGTACACGAGATTCGCTCAGCGACTGGTTGATTTCATCCACGCTCTGGCGGCGCCGTTTTAGTGTTTTCTTGATGAAAATTTGAACATTGCAATCTCCTACTTCTGACACCATATTTGGTATTAACTGTTCATCGGGATGAATCTGTACAACAGGGACTTCTGACAGCTTCTCCACCTCCGTTTGTGTAACTGGCTGAACATCTGCTCGTCTCTCATTCCTCGTCTCTGCTACAGTGCCTTCCTCGTCTTTCGCCATCTCTGTACAAGTGATTACCTCCCTTTGAATTCTGGATCTGTTAATTTCTTCACTCTGAAATGTATGATTTTGGAGATGCTGAACTAAAAGAATGCAGGACTTGTTTTGGGAATCCTAGATTTAGATTTCAGTGGATTCTCAAAAAGTTGGCTATTGCACTAATATATTTGAATTTCTGTATTAAAGCCGAGATGAAAAACAAGACATGGAATTTGATCATAATCAGCTAACACGACAAATTTTAGAAAACAACCTCCTTCCTCTAGGTTTTTTTTTTAAAGTTATGGTAATTCCCCTAATAATTGGATCACTGGAAGTGCCACACTTAAAGCTCATATCTGAAAATATTGTTTATATATCCAACTTTTCTTGTGCATTATCTTTTAAGATGTGGTAGTTCTACAGTTTGATAGCATAACAACATCTTTGTCATTCTTTGTTTCTTAAATAATGGAGTGAATATTTGCACTTCCTGCGACTGAATTATTAGGGGAATTACCGTACTTCACATTTTCTATGAAATAGGACTGAGTGAATAGAATTTAACGTCGCTTTCAACAATATTTCAGCTATATCACAACGAACCAACTAAGCACCACCCAGCCCAGTTGTGTTCCTGACAGCGCACAAGACACAGACAGGACACTTACCTGGTGCAATAAAGACAAGTGATATTACAGTGCTAGACATCACATTATCAAGTTCCTGTTGCTTCTCAGCAAAATGCATTGAAGCAACAGGAAGCTGAACCCACCCAACCACCCACTTCTATGAAATAATTAAGTACCAATACAGTAAATTCTAAGCCAGGCATGAACACATTCTCTGTTGTATTATCCAGCATTCATCACACGATTGATATGTACGTGTACAATCAGATGAAATATCCAATACTACAATATACATTATTTGTATGAACACCCTGCATATCCAGATCCACTTCATTGGTCGATTCATATTTTCAAAAATAAATCCCACATATTCATTGGCTTGTTCAGACAATAGGTAGAAGATCCCTCCAATGATAATCATTCTGAAGCTAACTGTACATTATTAGAGAGTTTACGGTAATCATTAACAGAACTTAAAAGTACTTTCAACAAGCTCGGCAATAAAAAAAAAACCTTCATAAATAGTAAAGATTGTGAATGAGTTATTGTCGGTGTCTGCTCCATCAGAACAGAGACTGTACATGTTTGTATTTATGTGGAGAGTAACCATAGACCACCGCTCATCAACGACTAACAGACTGTATTCAATGTCGATGCTGTGAACGCACAGACACCCAAGTGAAAAACGTAACAATCTCGGCACATCTTACTGTTGATGTCCATCAAACTGCCACTTGGTGTTTGTTGACTGTTGTGTTTTTCGTCAGATCTGTGTTTTAGTTGGTGCAAGTTGTTTTTGACTGAATATACGTACATATAACAGGACTTCCATTACATAAAAATCAAAGCTATGGACATTGGGCCTGTTTCATAGGTGTCCCTATACCGCCCCTACACTATGTGTACGGGGGATATAATTATGTAGTTAATTTAAATAATACTGAACAAGCTACTGAAACAGTTTTCTGAGCCAAATGGCAATTTTCCTCATGAGACATGGACTTTGTAATTATATTACTGTAGAATCTGGGCATCACCCATAGAAAATAATATACGTGACTTCCATCCCCTCCCCCTCCCTATTATTTTCTGGAAGAGGCACGAGGGGCTAAATATACAGGATACATGTAGAACTTCTAGCCATGCAACTCAATAGCCTGTAACTTCTAATTACTTGGTGAGAGGGAGGGATTTTTTATGCTTCTAGCCTCCTAGCCAAGACCACCCATTCACCCCAGAATGATAAAACTGTCATTTCACTTATAGCTTACTAATAGGCATCTTCGCATACCAAAATTGAACACTACACATGTTGCCTTGGCTGAACATAACACAAACACATTTTCTGATCAAAGTTGGGTTTGGTGATGTCATAGCTTTATGAATATTCTGTGGTCCATATTAGGAGAAGTGCAACTGTATGACCTCTCTAAAATTCAAATTTGATTGGCTATTGGAAGGAAATGAACATTTCCCGTCTGAAAATCAATACAACCAGCACTTGCCATAGTTGGAAATCACACAGACATCAAAGAAAATCCTCGCTGCACAGTGTTGAAAAATTCTGAACAACACTAAGAAAGCAGTCTGCACAATATACAGGTGAACCCTCCAATGATTCAATCACCCTAATTAAGAATTCAAGCATTCCTCATTTCAAGGACAAAATGCAACGAGTAGTTCTAATATAATAAGTTTGATAATCTAAAATCACTAAAATTATAGAAGTACATGTAGAAATAATGAATTATCTGCAGGATTTTTGCACCATTTTGTCACATTCCTGTTCTATACCTACATACAGGCACATTTCATGATTTTATCACATATGATAAAGAATAATCAGACATCATCACATAAACGAGAAATAAATATGTTTAATTTTGTTGTCGGCTAAGTTGTCAGAACAGAGACCATATTTCACTCTCAGTGTCAGTGCCACCAGAAGTTTTGATGGACACCATTGAATACATGATGATACAAGGAAATGGAATTATAAGGGACCATCTTACATTTACAGAGTGGGGGGAAAACACAATGTACAGTAAAGCAGGGGCAAAAACAGGATGAAATTCGCAGTGTTAAATGGTACCCAAATTCCCAAAAAATGACCGAAGGACAGATTTTGCAATAACATTGTTAACATGAGTAGTGTGACTAACATCACAGGACCTACGAAGTAGGGTGAGGAAGATGACTTGGGGGTCCAAGCGTAATGTTATAGGTCACCTAAGTAGGTCAAATTTTCATCAAAAGTAGGTCAGTTCAGAACTTGCTGGTAACAATCCCCTAATGCACGTTCATGCCAAAAACCAAGGTTCTAATGTCAACGGTTCTCCTTATTTTGCCGACGAAATGATTCGGCTGGACTGACTCACTCATCACTCACAATCTGCAAATGAGAGCCTAGGAAAATCTACATTATTTTGCAAGTTCACTGGTTGAAAGTCTTAAAACCTTTCTTTTTTAAAGGTTTCTTTATAATTTTGTACATATTTACTTTGTTATAATATAGTTTCAATTTTTTATCCCAAATTTGTAACCCGTATTTGGCCTTGTAACGCCTCTGATAGTAAAATAAAATCTAGGTGTGATCAAATTGAATAGAACAGGAAGTTGACAGAAAGGTACAAAATAATATGCAATCAATCACGTCTTCATTATTTGACGCTATTTAGAGGGTGATCTAAATTATTAGTACCAATCAAATTTTGCCCGAAAATTGGGGGTGTCGATATTGATATTCACAGGGTGATCAAATTACAAGGGTATATTTACAGTCACA
>JAVTVY010015644.1:0-68194 GCA_036873755.1 Hanleya hanleyi | reverse complement strand
AGAACTGCTACTTCGGAAGTTATTCAGCGCAGTCCCCGTCTCCGCAAATCGGACCATCTAACATAAAACATGCCAGGAATTCATGATAATGTATATTCGATAGTTGTGATATTTGTTGGTTAAGATATACAAATTGTTTGGATAAACACAGATACAACCATGGGCGTCGCTAGGATTTTTCAAGGGGGGTCGATTATCATAGCACTTTAGGCGAAGGTCTAGGGGCCGCCTAGGCCCCGGAAGCTCCGGGGTCCTAGATGCCCAGAGATGCGTTCTAAGCGTTTACCCGGAATTAAATCTGAACATAATGTATGCAGACTTAGGGTTATATTATACAGCTCTGAGACCTTAGGTGGCCTGAGATGCATTCTGAGTGATTTCCAACAGTTAAACTAACACATCATTTGTCAAATATCAGTGTTATATTTTATTCTCTTATTTTGAAAACACAATAATAATGCTTTGGACCGATATACCTCGTAGGCTAACCCAGTAGCGTCGGAACGTAATTGAAAGTGGAGGGCCCACTATCACAGCTCAACAGGCGGGGGTCCAGGGGCCGCCTAGGCCCCGGAAGCTCCGGAGTCCTATAGATTGCCGGAGATGCGTTCTGAACGCTTTTCGGGAAATAAAACTGATCATACTGCCTGCACATTTATGATTCTATTTTCACAATTTATGATTCTATTTTCACGCAATTATAAGCATGCATCGATATTGAAAAAAATCGCACCTCATGTCTGCATTCATTTGACGTTCTAGGTATATTTATAATATTCAAAACGATGACTTTTAGTTCTTGGGAGGGAAACCAATATGCCTACCGATACGATTCATTCACACAAAGATAAAACAAGAAAATCCTCACAGCCCAACAGGCGAGGGTCCACGGGTCGCTTAGGCCCGGAAGCTCCGAAGTTCCAGATCTCCAGAGATGCGTTCTAAGCGTTTTCCCAGAAATAAATTCGAACATAATGTATGCAGATTTATGGTTCTATTTTCACGTATGTTTCGCATTTTTAAGCACATATCGATATTGAAAAAATCATATTTCATGCCTGAATCCATTTGACTTTCTAGTTATATTTAACACATGAAAAAAAACATATAAAAAACGGCCATCATGGAACATTATAGAACCAATATGATAGCGATTCATTTACACAAAGCTAAGCGATCCTGACAGGCGAGGGTCCAGGGGCCGCCTAGGTCCCGGAAGCCCCGGAGTCTCCGGTTGCCGGAGATGCGTTTTTCGCGTTTTTCGCGTTTTTCCTGAAACAAATCTGAACACAATGTATATAGATTTATGGTTCTATTTTCACATCTGTTTCGCATAAACCCGCATCGATATTGAAGAATATGCCGGACTCCATTTGACTTCCTGAGGTGGAGTCTCATGAACAGAGATACAGCTCTTTCATAATCCACTTTATGACCATCATGAGCGCCAAAGCGTATATTCATGAGCGCCAAAGCGAAAATTCATGAGCGCCAAAGCGGAAAATCGCGGTGAACCCATTGTTGAGCGAACTGACGCGTCACTACTGGAACGAAGCATGCTTACGTTTCTGGAGACGGACATTTTTTATTTCATTCTTTTCCCTTTTGTTTGTTTTGTTTTCGTTTTCTGTTTTTAGCTTTTTCTTCTTTCTTTTTTTTGGCGCGTCCAAGGGGGGGGGGGTCGTTCGCACCTGACGACCCCCCCTAGCGACGCCCCTGACAACGTCACATCACAGGCTGCCAGGGTTAAACATTTGCCTCGTCAATTTTCGTAGTGGATTTCTCACTTACCCATAGGCTATACCTAACATTCGCGCCCAAGAGGCCCGTTCGTATGAAAATACCAGACCTTTGCCGAATTGTGCACTGGAACTATCGAAAAATTACTTCCTGGTCCAGGCCGCTTTGTTTACACGAACACCGCGAGCAATTCGCATATGCGCGTTTGGAGGAATGGAAACCCCCGACACGATGGTATCATAGATATCAGCTATTATACGGGGAAGAAGAATTTTCAGGTGACCAAAAACGGGCGGTCGACCTCATAAAGAAATTAGAGGGGGACCATTCATACGAAACAATAGAGACATCAGTTGGGTGTGTCGCAGAATCCGCCAAACTTTTTATTTTATTTTCAATGTAACCAGGTCATCCCCATTATATGTGAAAGTCGAACATTTTCAACTGAAATACGATAAAATAGGACGAAAGTAGTCTCTCCAATATCTATAATGACCATTCAATTCAGGATCAAAAAATATAGCCGCTGGTCAATATATCACCCCAAATCGTCGTGACGATGAAGTGAGTACATCTTGGAGACAGACTGTCTGGACAACACACTAGGAGCACGTAAAGATGTAAAAGTTCGCAATTGCTCTACAAAAGATTAAAACTAAAACAGTTGTATTAATCATACCAGCTTTAGTATAAATAATACAGATAAATAGCCAATTCCCAAAGATGTGCTAAGCTTTGTTTGTGAGTTAACGGTTATGTCAGTTTAACCCTTTAACCTCGGGATGTTTGCACCAGGGGCGACAAGTGACAGTCCACAGAGTATCACCGTGTTGAACAATCTTTGGGCGGTGGTCGCTTTAACTCACAGGGGAGACTCAGACAGACTGGCGGCGACGGCCAACAGTGATCCGATCACCTGATCATAATTACTCAATAGTCCAATTTACCTGTCCGACGGTATATAT
This sequence comes from Hanleya hanleyi, assembly GCA_036873755.1. NCBI lineage: Eukaryota > Metazoa > Mollusca > Polyplacophora > Lepidopleurida > Hanleyidae > Hanleya > Hanleya hanleyi. The sequence continues at coordinate 65,489 of JAVTVY010015644.1, read as the reverse complement.
CACGAACAACCACAGGGCTGAGAATCAAATCGCACATAACCCTCCATCGGCGCGCATCGTCCACAATCCGCTCTTCTAAATAACACTTTCGATTTACTCTTAACATCCACAACGATGGGAAAGATTCTAACTAAAATACGAGACATCTTCGGAGAACTTCACCTTTCTCCAGCCAGACTAATCATGGTTGGACTGGATTCCGCCGGTAAGTTATATTCACTTTTATCTATTCAAGTACTTAAGGAAATCTTTCCATCTGTTAAACATTGCAATAATTTTGCATACCTAATCGATATATTCAATATTGTCTTTCTTTCATTTTCCAGGCAAAAGTACAATTCTGTACAAGATTAAGTTAGATGATGACGATATCCAGACAGTGCCTACTGTAGGATTTAACGTGGAAACCGTGACCGTCTGTAAAAACGTCACCTTTACCGTGTGGGATGTCGGTGGACTGGAAAAACTCAGACGACTGTGGAGCATGTACTTCAAGGGATCTCATGGTATGTAGCCTGACCACAAAGGCATTCCTCTCTCAAGTTATTGGAAAAGCATCATTCATATCAACGTTTCATTTCAAGAAGAGAATACCGTGCATTTTTATTCCTATTTGACGATACCTTAGATCTAATTGAAAACACGGGACGAGACAAGATTTGTTGATGAATACAGCTACGATTTTTGTCTTACAACTGTGCATTATATTTTAGGTATACTGTTTGTGGTGGACAGTTCAGACAAAGAACGAATGCCAGCTGCACGTGAGGAACTTATGCGCATGTGTAAATCTGAGGATTTGAAAGGGATTCCACTGATAGTGCTTGCCAACAAGCAAGACGTGAAAGGTAAGCGAGTGTTCTCTCCATTATTATCATACAGAGCCATTTGAAACATACATAGCAATTTGGAACTTTTCATTTTTGTTGTTGTTTTTTTTGCATTTTCTTTCTTGTTAAACTTCATCATGTTCAAAGAATTCTACAGTGCAACAGCTCGATAATACCGTATTTATTTTCTTAATTACAGGAGCAATGTCAACTTCGAAGATTGCAGACTGATTGGGTTTGGGTAAAATCAAGGATCGCTATTGGTGCGTTCAGGGAACATGCGCAACAAAGGGAGAGGGTCTTCTGGAATCGATGACAACAATGGCTAGTTTGGTGAAAAACTACAAGAAAAACAGCAACAAGTGGAAGAAATCCAACTATATCTGAACCCATCGTTTATTCTGATAGAAAACAATTGATGTTCGCGACTTATATGGTAGATTGTGATGCATTATTATAAGCATTCAAACAACCACCACCGACTATTTGACATCTCTAGTGCTTAATACACGGAAATGTTCTACACCGTTTGATGGGCCATTTTTGTTAACAGCTTGCAAGAAATCAATATTGTTTCTATATCTATAGTGCTAAATCTAGAAATGTTCTACTTCTGTTGATGAATATCTTTGTTAACAGTGTGCAAGCAACATATGTCGCTATTTTGTATATCTATAGTGCTCACAACACAATGCGCCCTGTTATCTCTTGATGGCATGTTAAGTTTTTGTTGCTTTTCAGTTTGATTTGTTATCTTATATATCTGTGTGAATAAAGTTAAATATAACACATTTATTATTTATATAACAGTGAAATCCTTATATTTTCTTCACTCTTAAAAGTGATATTTTCATTGCAGTTAGATAACACTTTTGCAGTTGGATAACACTTTTGTTATCTAACTGCTGAGTACATGTGAACTCTGACCTGACAGTGACGTTGCCGGAACTACTTCTTTCACTACGGTACTTTCATTCCGAGAATGCTTGCCAACAATTCATAACCCTTCAAAACTTCGTCATGGAATGAATATATATACAGATCATTTCATATAAAATTCAATATATCTGTTATTTAAGTGTTAGCTAACATATCCACGCAGCGCTGGTACGATCTATAAAATACTTTGAGTGATCGGCCTCAATCGTCGGTCGATCTGTCTCAATATTTGGGCGAAGTTTTTTCCACTGGTCTTGGACGATTTGACCTTGGACGATATGACCTGATATCGTGATGTCAGGTCTATTTTTAGACTTTCGCAGTAAGTGAACTTTTAGGCTCCTTCGACATAAAACAACAGTTGTTACGTCAACCAAGAATGCACAATTAATACTGGTATGAGTAGAAATAAAGTTACTAACCACCTTGGGTCCTTGTAGACTTTCGCAAAGATGATGCAGAAAAGCGTGAAACCCGCAAACTGCGATGGGCTGGCTTTCTGCATGTTCAGTAGGAAAACGCTTCAGTTACGTTCGAGCCCAAAGATATACAAACAAGCTAAAAGGGGATAGCTCTAAAGTTGATTTCTCATATGCTGCATAGCGGTTTCCACATACAGTTACCCAGACGGAGAGCTTGAAGTTGCAGTTTGTCGTGTTTATCCGACCATGCGTGTTCGGCACAGTCGCGAGTCGAGTCAGCAGTGTTGTGCATGCCCGTTCTTCCGGTTTCACTTCAGGCAATTCAACTGAACCAAGATGTAGACAGCTATCAACAGGCCCACGTGTCACTGTCCTTCGTGAGAACTTGCCTTCCTTTCACTGTCGGGTAAACTGAAAGTCTGTAAACTCTTCTAAATTCAAGAAGATTTTTTCTTCTCGCTTCGATCGCGATCTTTCGCCGCTTGATTGACAGTTGCACGTGACTTCAGACGGGACTCTTCCATTCCCATTGGCCAATGTCTTTGTATTTCTCCGCGGCATAAACAAAATAAAATCCGACCTAATTTGTGTTAGAAAATTACTTCAAAAGACAGCCCACGGTGTCTAATATTACAAAATTGATAAAAAAAATAATGTTCTATAAATAATAAATAGAATATTGCACTGTTGAGTTTGAATAACATAAATATTTGTTCTCGTGAAAGGTGGAAGGATAACCCACTCGACGCTTCGCGTCTCGTGGGTTATCCTTCCACCTTTCACTCGAACAAATATTTATGCTATTCAAACTCAACAGTGCAATATCCTCTATATATTCACATTCGCTATTTTTTGTTTCCGGCGTGGGACTCGGAAAAGTCTAAGTTTCAAAGCATCGCTTGTCTGCTTACGACATGCTATTTCTGGCTATACAATGGCTACCTATCAAAATATAGAGGCTGGAAATATGTAAGAATTGCAATAAAATCACCATGATATTCGAGCAATATTGACTCTTCGAGAGATTATGTCTGCTCCCAATAATTACAAGTGTCCTGGGTTTCTTTTGTAAGCTAATCAGATAATGTCCGGTTGATAGAGACGCAACCCCCAAATCACAGGCTTGTGATTAACAGGTTCTTTTATTTATTTACACCTTGTTAATTTATTTAGCACCCGGATTGTTTGTTAAGAACAAAAATAAATCCAAATGCGGAATTGTTTGGGTTTGCAGCAACCGAATTGAGAAGAATGCGAGGGAGATAATAAAGCAAGTAGGGCCTTCGGGGGAGTTTATTTAATCACGAAAACTGATTATTTTTAGGTTTATTCGCAGAGGAACATTGTTGTGTAACCAAGTCCGCATGTCTTATGTATGCTACTCAATCAAAAATCCCAGATACAATGAGAACTGCTACTTCGGAAGTTATTCAGCGCAGTCCCCGTCTCCGCAAATCGGACCATCTAACATAAAACATGCCAGGAATTCATGATAATGTATATTCGATAGTTGTGATATTTGTTGGTTAAGATATACAAATTGTTTGGATAAACACAGATACAACCATGGGCGTCGCTAGGATTTTTCAAGGGGGGGTCGATTATCATAGCACTTTAGGCGAGGGTCCAGGGGCCGCCTAGGCCCCGGAAGCTCCGGGGTCCTAGATGCCCAGAGATGCGTTCTAAGCGTTTTCCCGGAATTAAATCTGAACATAATGTGCGCAGACTTAGGGTTATATTATACAGCTCTGAGACCTTAGGTGGCCTGAGATGCATTCTGAGTGATTTCCAACAGTTAAACTAACACATCATTTGTCAAATATCAGTGTTATATTTTATTCTCTTATTTTGAAAACACAATAATAATGCTTTGGACCGATATACCTCGTAGGCTAACCCAGTAGCGTCGGAACGTAATTGAAAGTGGAGGGCCCACTATCACAGCTCAACAGGCGGGGGGCCAGGGGCCGCCTAGGCCCCGGAAGCTCCGGAGTCCTATAGATTGCCGGAGATGCATTCTGAACGCTTTTCCGGAAATAAAACTGATCATACTGCCTGCACATTTATGATTCTATTTTCACGATTTATGATTCTATTTTCACGCAATTATAAGCATGCATCGATATTGAAAAAAATCGCACCTCATGTCTGCATTCATTTGACGTTCTAGGTATATTTATAATATTCAAAACGATGACTTTTAGTTCTTGGGAGGGAAACCAATATGCCTACCGATACGATTCATTCACACAAAGATAAAACAAGAAAATCCTCACAGCCCAACAGGCGAGGGTCCACGGGTCGCTTAGGCCCGGAAGCTCCGAAGTTCCAGATCTCCAGAGATGCGTTCTAAGCGTTTTCCCAGAAATAAATTCGAACATAATGTATGCAGATTTATGGTTCTATTTTCACGTATGTTTCGCATTTTTAAGCACATATCGATATTGAAAAAATCATACTTCATGCCTGAATCCATTTGACTTTCTAGTTATATTTAACACATGAAAAAAACATATAAAAAACGGCCATCATGGAACATTATAGAACCAATATGATAGCGATTCATTTACACAAAGCTAAGCGATCCTGACAGGCGAGGGTCCAGGGGCCGCCTAGGTCCCGGAAGCCCCGGAGTCTCCGGTTGCCGGAGATGCGGTTTTCGCGTTTTTCCTGAAACAAATCTGAACACAATGTATATAGATTTATGGTTCTATTTTCACATCTGTTTCGCATAAACCCGCATCGATATTGAAGAATATGCCGGACTCCATTTGACTTCCTGAGGTGGAGTCTCATGAACAGAGATACAGCTCTTTCATAATCCACTTTATGACCATCATGAGCGCCAAAGCGTATATTCATGAGCGCCAAAGCGGAAATTCATGAGCGCCAAAGCGGAAAATCGCGGTGAACCCATTGTTGAGCGAACTGACGCGTCACTACTGGAACGAAGCATGCTTACGTTTCTGGAGACGGACATTTTTTATTTCATTCTTTTCCCTTTTGTTTGTTTTGTTTTCGTTTTCTGTTTTTAGCTTTTTCTTCTTTCTTTTTTTTTGGCGCGTCCAAGGGGGGGGTCGTTCGCACCTGACGACCCCCCCCCCCTAGCGACGCCCCTGACAACGTCACATCACAGGCTGCCAGGGTTAAACATTTGCCTCGTCAATTTTCGTAGTGGATTTCTCACTTACCCATAGGCTATACCTAACATTCGCGCCCAAGAGGCCCGTTCGTATGAAAATACCAGACCTTTACCGAATTGTGCACTGGAACTATCGAAAAATTACTTCCTGGTCCAGGCCGCTTTGTTTACACGAACTCCGCGAGCAATTCGCATATGCGCGTTTGGAGGAATGGAAACCCCCGACACGATGGTATCATAGATATCAGCTATTATACAGGGAAGAAGAATTTTCAGGTGACCAAAAACGGGCGGTCGACCTCATAAAGAAATTAGAGGGGGACCATTCATACGAAACAATAGAGACATCAGTTGGGTGTGTCGCAGAATCCGCCAAACTTTTATTTTATTTTCAATGTAACCAGGTCATCCCCATCATATGTGAAAGTCGAACATTTTCAACTGAAATACGATAAAATAGGACGAAAGTAGTCTCTCCAATATCTATAATGACCAGTCAATTCAGGATCAAAAAATATAGCCGCTGGTCAATATATCACCCCAAATCGTCGTGACGATGAAGTGAGTACATCTTGGAGACAGACTGTCTGGACAACACAATAGGAGCACGTAAAGATGTAAAAGTTCGCAATTGCTCTACAAAAGATTAAAACTAAAACAGTTGTATTAATCATATCAGCTTTAGTATAAATAATACAGATAAATAGCCAATTCCCAAAGATGTGCTAAGCTTTGTTTGTGAGTTAACGGTTATGTCAGTTTAACCCTTTAACCTAGGGATGTTTGCACCAGGGGCGACAAGTGACAGTCCACAGAGTATCACCGTGTTGAACAATCTTTGGCCGGTGGTCGCTTTAACTCACAGGGGAGACTCAGACAGACTGGCGGCGACGGCCAACAGTGATCCGATCACCTGATCATAATTACTCAATAGTCCAATTTACCTGTCCGACGGTATATATCACGAACAACCACAGGGCTGAGAATCAAATCGCACATAACCCTCCATCGGCGCGCATCGTCCACAATCCGCTCTTCTAAATAACACTTTCGATTTACTCTTAACATCCAAAACGATGGGAAAGATTCTAACTAAAATACAAGACATCTTCGGGGAACTTCACCTTTCTCCAGCCAGACTAATCATGGTTGGACTGGATTCCGCCGGTAAGTTATATTCACTTTTATCTATTCAAGTACTTAAGGAAATCTTTCCATCAGTTAAACATTGCAATAATTTTGCATACCTAATCGATATATTCAATATTGTCTTTCTTTCATTTTCCAGGCAAAAGTACAATTCTGTACAAGATTAAGATAAGATAATTTATTTGCATATTTATGCCCGAGGGCTAAATGCAATACAATACAAACATATAAGACACAAGTATACCTTGAAAATCTCTACAGTTACATTTCAAGACATAGATACAAATGCAGAAGATTTGTATGGTTATACTAGACCAGTAATCTAACATTACGCAGTAGTAGGCATATGGCCATGTTTAGTCGACAGAAGAGATGTATTAGGCTAACACCCCAAAGACTCATTACGTCATAATTGAGAAGCATTCATAAATAAATTTTGCCACAGAAGTTACAATGGGTTGCGAAATCGCAGACATTAACCAAATAAACATGTCATTTGTGTTGTCCACTACATCGGGGATCATATTGGCAATGCTGTCAAACAGGGCTACTCTCTGTATCTTAAAACGAGAACATTTGAGTAGGAAGTGTGTTTCATCTTCAACTACCTGACAAGTGGCACATAGCCGTTGTTCCGGCGGGGTATTATTGTACCTTCCCTTTTCAATCTGTAGTTTATGTGCACTCACTCTGAAACGAGTTAGTGCCAAACGGTGATGTCTATTAGGTATTGAAAAGATGGCATATTCTGCTTTTAATTCCTTTTTAAATAGACAGTAAGATTGCAACTTACTGAATTTTGCAATTTGCTCTTTCCACCCCTCGGCAAATGTGGATACTAATTTCTCTTTAATAAATCGCAAAGCTGATCTAGGGAAACAGCAGCCTTGATTCTCCCAGATATACAGACAACCAGTGTCAGAGAGTGTTCTCTTGATAAAACTAACCCAGTTGGAGCAGTTGAGCTTTCTATCTGCATCAACTTGCTCCAAGTAGGCTTTATACACCAATGATGTATGGTTGGACGATACAATATGCATAAAGAAATTAATACTATTGACAATAGCTGCTACCTTAATTGGTGATCTACCCAGCTCTCCTAGCACAGCCATGTTAACAGTTTTTGAGTGTACACCAAGTACTTGTTTAAAATATCTGAGATGGACACTTTCTGCTTCATTATCCTTAAATAAGGCAGATGAGGTGGGCATATCCCTATCAATATAGCCTACCCAAACTTCAGCCCCATATAATAGAATTGGCTGAATAATCGAATTGAAAAGTTTGCTTGACAGTTCACAAGTTAATTCCTTAGGGTTAACTGTATTCCTTAAGGCAAAAATAGCCTTCTTGGCTGTAGCAGACAGATTAGAAATTGCTTGGTTGAAATAACCATTACTGTGCAGAAGGACCCCTAAATATTTATATTTATTAACACATTCTAGAGATTCTCCATTTATAAAAAACTGGTGACTAATAGTTTTGTTTCCACCAAAAGACATTATTTTGGTTTTCTTAGCATTAACTTCTCAAGTCCCATTTATTAATATAAGACCCCAATTGGTCAAGCTTTGCTTGTAGGTCATCTTTATCCAATGATAGGAGGACAATATCATCAGCATATGCTAAGCAATGTACAGACTCATTCCATAGTGTTGGTGACCCGTTTGTATTAACTTCAGTCAAGAGATCATTAATGTATATATTAAACAAGATCGGGCTTAATACATTTCCTTGATGGACACCCCTTTTAATTGGGAAACTATCGCTTAGGCATGTAGCTGACTTGACCCTAGAATGGCTTTGTGAATACATGTCTTTCACTATATTATATATGTTACCTGTTATACCGGCCTTTTGGAGCTTCAAGAAGAGAGCATCATGCCAAACGGAGTCAAACGCTTTATGAAAATCTACGAAGCAGGCATACAGTTTATCTTTTTTACCTGCATATTTATCTATTAAGGTTTTCATAACAAAGATATGATCTGTAGTTCTACAACCTTTCTTAAATCCTAACTGCGATTTGGATACTAGACCATTTTCCTCTGCGAACTTAATTAGTCTTGCATTAAGGACTGTACAGAAAAGTTTAGCCATACAACTGTTCAGCGTAATGCCGCGGTAATTATTAGCATCCAGTGGGCTGCCATTCTTATGAATCGGAACAATCAAACCAGTTGTCCAGGTCTTTGGAAAATGGCTGGAAGCTAAAATTTTGTTAAAAAGCACCAAGATTATATCTTTTATACATGGATATGCAGTTTTAATCATTTCATTATTTATAGAATCAGCACCACCAGATTTACCATTTTTCAGAAAATTTGCTGCTTCCAAAACTTCATTGCCTTGAATGGGTGAATTCAGTAAGAGAGATGAGGCGTTTTCTTTCTCCATACTGATCAAATCTTCTCTAACTTTTGCTTCCATGGAAGGAGATACACGTGCTGACTTGGAACTATGTAAGGATTTATAATGCTCGTACCATGTATTAATGTCAATTTTACCTGCAGGGCTATTTTGGGTATCCTGCTTCAGTTTTTTTAGTGTGTCCCAGCAGGATGATGGGTCATTTTCGGCTGCAGTGTTCAACTCTTTTAACAGGTTAAAGCGATGAATTGATTTACATTTTCTTGTCTTAACTCTATATTCTCTATGTTTTTTAAAGAAGTTTGACTTCAAATCGGGGTCGGAGTTGTTTCGGTTGTATGCATTCTTGCATCTCAGTAACTCTTTGTGTAGCGATTTACAATCCCGGTCATACCAAGGTTTATTGTTGACTGTTTTAACCGCTGGACCCGATCGTGCAATGGATTTATGGATTTTCTGCATACTATTATCAGATGCCTTAGTAAGCATGTCTGCTACCATACAAGCACAAGAATCCACATCGGATTCTGGTTGGGATATCTTGTCAGCTATATCTTGGATTTGTTGCGACTGTAAGCTTGCAATAAAGCTTGCACTTGCATCCTTGGCCCAGATATATTTGGGAGGAAGGGGGTGATGATTAGATTCTAAAGGGGGCATTTTGAGTGACTTTACGCTCTCTAGCCCAACCTTCATTTTAACAGATACGGGTTTATGATCAGAAATGCAAGTTAGGGGGTGTATTTCCATTTCTAAGACATGTTGTCTGAATTCGTTATTGACAATAATGTAATCGACTACACTGTCACCTAATTCCTTAATACAAGTGAAGTCTCCATATAGATCACCAAGTGTGCGGCCATTTAAGATCCTACATTGCTGTGATTTACAGATGTCAATTAGTTTTCTTCCCATACACTTAATAACATTGTCCTTAGAATTCCTATTAGTAGCAGAGTCACATACATAATAATCAGGCACAGGTACATGGTCAACCTCATCATCAGAGACAAAATCATGTAATGTACCAGTACGAGCATTGAGATCACCCAATAACATTACATCTCCCCTGCCGCTAAACAGAGCCATATCCTCTTCCAACCTGTCCATAAGTTCAACACTGTATTCTCTACCATAAGTGGAATTATCAGGTGGAATGTAGCACACACAGACATACAGGTCCCTTTGGATGTGGAAAAACTTCCTACATAATCGCACCCAAATAGCAGATTCACACGAAGTGTTCGAAATGGGACTCACACCTTGTGTTATCCCATCACGAACCAACAAGGCCACTCCACCAGAGGCTCTTCTAGCATTCCGGTGTTTTGGCCGATGCTTTACCTGTCTAAGAGTGAAACCAGGGACTGTTATATCTGCATCATTTATTGTATGAGTTTCAGTAATACCAAAGATGTCTAAAGATTTGCAAATATCAGCAATGGTTTTGCTATGCAGCTTGTTTTGCCGAATTCCGTGTAATTTTTGAATTATACCATTAATATTCCAGACTCCTAAAGGAGTTAGATGAAGATGGATATATATATATACCCAACTACACATTTTTAAATATTTATATATCAGTAAGATACGTTACCTTGGATATATAAATAAGAAATCCTTTATCAGGAATATATATATATATGGTGGAGAAATTTATATCCCAGAAATAACACAACGAGAGATATATATATCTTGAAATCCAAAATAGGTATTTATAAATTTTTCTCGGATTTTATTCGCTGATATAGGATTTAAAATTGACTGAACTTGGTGTTTATTTCACGCTCATTTTTTGCAAATTTATATATCCGACTGCTAAATACCCGATATTTATATATCCGACTGCTAAATACCCGATATTTATAAATCAGTAGATTAAATCAGAAAGTGACAAACGGCGCCTCATACACATGTGCGCAGTTGAGAGCTAAGGCACGGCCTGTTCACCCAGTGTGTATTTATGCGCAGCTTAACACGTGCGATCGTCTTCTGTCAGCCGACAATCGTTTTCTTCCAAACGACGAGGTTTTCTTCCGAACGACAGCGGCACCTTTGGCAGTCTTCGGTGATGGTTTTTTTGATCGTTTGCTACACAAAAAAACGATGGTGCAAACGATGGGTGTAGTAGCTGAACGTTTTTTTCCATCGTTTAAAACGTCTCAACAGCAAACGATGGTTGGATACCGTCCCTTAATTAGATTGCACATTTTACATATTGGGGCTGACGAACTCAGATTATAGTATGCGCGTGTACTTTCGGAGACGGAAACCTTACTGTCGGTAATTAAACGCAGCATTAAAAAAAAAAAAATTTAAAATGGTGAAAAAAAAACGATGCCAGAATACTGACAAGAAGTCATATGACCCCACCGACAAATATACTGACTTTTTTTCTAAAAACACAATAAAGAACCAAAAGTGATCTCTGTGATAATTTGTATCCTAGCCACGCTTTTATTGTACCGTGGTAGTTGTTCATGTGGACATCTTGAATGGCATGACCACACGGCCCCTCACATCGGCTTGAGCGGTATTTGATAGAAATATTTAAGAGCGATGAGTTAATAGACCTACCAAGTCATCAGATGAAATTGAGGAACTATGTAACTGCCAGATAGAAAAAAGACGCTCCAAACGAGAAGTATTCATAGAATGCAAGTTCATATTCAGAGCAAATGCATGTGAGGCCCCACGCCGACCAAGCGCTTCGTTCTCCATCATGTTTACAAGTCACAAAACTACAATCACAATGATCTGTACAGAGAGCAAGCCTATGGGACGAAAAGTCCACCAGCAGAATCTCACCATATATAGCCTACTGGCAACAATTAAACGCAACATTACAAGGGTGATGGAAAACCATGTCGGCGTACTGACAAGAAACCCCCCTTCACAAGACCGCTAAGGCCCGGATCAAGGCGTTACAGAACGAATGATTAATATGTTCAAATATATATCAGGACAGATCAAAATGGATTTTAGAATACTGGTGGCTATCTATGCGGATTTAATCATGCTGGGTGGTATGGGTTTAAGCAAACTGGGGGTGTGTGCGTTTAAGCATAATTGGGGGATGGGGAGTTAAGCATACTGGGGGTATGAGTTTAAGCATAATGCGGGTATGGGTTTAAGTATAGGCCTACTGGAGGTATGTGCTTAAGCCTACTGGGCGGGTATGGGTTCAAGCATACTAAGGATATACATTTAAGCGTACTGGGGTGTATGGGTTCAAGTATACTGGGGATTTGGGTTTAAGAATAATGGGGATGTATGGGTTAAGCATACTGGGGGGTGTACGGGTTTAGGCATACTGGAGGATATGGGTGTATGACATACTGGATGTATGGGTCATCCATATTCATATTCATATTCATATCCATATTCACTTCAGTCTTTGTCCAATTTTCATATAATAATACTCACGGAAACCGGCATGTATGTTGTTTGACGACAGGGAAGATTATCCAGCAGTTATTGCATTTGGACACGTACCGCCAACGCTCTGGGCATTGAGAATTACACGAACAAGAAGAGAAGGATCTGAAAATATACAATTTACCTTATACTAAATGTTGTTATACAATGTATGGCGATACTAAATACCAGTTCACAGTGGACATTTACAGTTTTTCTCTTTCGCATGGAATATTTTTTCCTTGATGTGCATGTATATGCTTCTTATCAAATTCAACAAAGCAGTTCTATTTGGTAACTCTCCCGTCAAACTGTATAGATAATATTTGGTTGCCCTTTTCAAATGTGCTGACAACTCTCTCCTCAAACTGTATAGATATTTGTTGCCAGTATCAAATGTTCTATTTGGCAACTCTCCTGTCAAATTGTATAGAAAATATCTGGTAGTCAGTATCAAATGCAACTCTCCCTTATCAACTGTACAGAAAAATGTTGTTGCCAGTATCAAATGATCTATTTGGAAAATCTCCCGCCAAACTGCACAGATACTATTTGGTTGCCATTATCAAATGTTCTATTTGGTAACTCTCCGTTCAAAACAGTATAGATCATTTTGGTTGCCAGTATTAAATGTTCTATTTAGCAACTCTCCTATCACACTGTACAGAAAATATTTGGCTGCTATAGTATCAAATGTTCTAACTCTCCCCTCAAACTGTATAGATAATATTTGGTATCTGACAACTCTCTCGTCAACTGTATAGATAATAAGTTGACCGACATTGACCTATTTTCTCAAGGATAAATACTACAATAACTGTCAATTCAATGCTGTTAAATCTATTGAAGGATTAGAGCTATCTTTTTAAATCCACACCACAAATGCACATGCTCATTGACCAGAACTTAATTTAAGATGACTGACCTTGACCTTGAAAAATAGGTCAAGATGTGTTTTGTTCATGACAGCTATGCGGTGAGACAGAAAGAATGAGACAGAAAGAATGCATGTCTATATCAAATGTCAAGGTCACTGTGTTGCTAAATCAGGAAATCATTGGATTTTTTAAAAATCTGGGTGGATACAACAGAGGAGAGAAATGTCCCGTACCAAAATCGTGGTCTATAGTTCAAAGAACAAGGTAAATGTGGCCACCTTTTAACGGTTTTAGGGGTTTCCCTCAAATTTATCACGATAGCTATAGAGTCAGTGAAATCGAAATGAAGCTGTTGCCCAAAGATCATGAAATCAATTAAAATCACAAGTTCTCTGGATGGATACATTGGATGATGTGTCGCGTACCAACACTGAGATTAATATCACTGTGGCTACAAATCAGGCAATTACTGAGAATATTAAGTATCTGCTATAATTCCAGGAACAGTCTTATGAACATCTGTTTCTGAAACCCCAACGCATTATAGGTAAATCTTTCAGCTAGACGTCTGTATGCACATTGGTTGATACAGATTTTGGAAACAAATCTGACAGATTCCATTGTTGTGAATTGGAGAAGAACCTCTAGCCAATCATAATAGACCTAATAAAATCCCAGTAAAACCCAAGCTGAAAATTGAATTTCGGGAAAAGAAAACAGTGTAAGGTTGCAGGAGTAAACTTTGCCCACGTATTACTGTCCAATCGTTAATATTAACAAATTCTGGGTTATTTCAGACAATCAAAGATGGGACAGTCCAACAGTTCCAGCAGCTCAGGAGATACCTGTAACCACATCTATGTACCTGTCTATGGTCGACCGACATGGCCTAGCGAAGAATGGCGATTCGTCGTAGAAACGAGAAATCCAGGTAAATCTTTGCTCCTGAGACGTTTAATCCAATGCGTCAGTGTTTCGATTTTCAGGATATGCGAACACTAACCCTACCCCTCTATACCTTGGACGTAACAGTGCTCCCCGATTCGCGACTGCTCAACCGATACGGAGTCATCTGTAAATTACTAAAGTTTATCATAAATACAATTACATGATAAACCAATTTATTCTATTGCCTGAACCGAGGGGAGGTGTTGCATCGTCGGGTTATGTCCCTTAGTTACAATCCTCGAACATCCGGGTATTCCTTTTCGGATATGCTGACCATCAGAGCAGATGGCTTTCTGGAAGGAAATTGTTATCAGAAAATTTTGCGATAATCTGTTTATTTGGAAGTGATTTGTCTATAGATATGATTTTCAACATTGTATAGCTGAGATATACTGGCATATTACGGTCAGATGGTTGAGAAAATTCTTTAAATTTGCCAGTTAGATTGGTTGTGAATTTCACCCGACATACCCCCGCAATACCCAACTCTTCTCTGTCCACCACCACTCGTACCATTCCTCTCTTAATTTTATTCTTAGTATTTTGGCAGATGTGTGCCGTGTAGTGGTCTCGGATATGGGCAATCCTGCTCTGGTGCAGATTGATACGCGATCCACCGCCGCGGACAGGCGACGACAACAACAACAACAGCAACAACATGCTACACCCGTCACCATGTAGCAGGATCGATCTTGAAGTTGAAGTCGGCGAAAGCTGCCGCTGTGAATATCTTCCACAAGATCGAGTGTTGGGAGGTCCAGCTCTCGGTCGCGAAATGAGAGGGGTCAGGAATTCAGCTGCTTGGGTTACGGTTGGCCTACAGTTTGTCTGTTGATGGTGCAATTGTGCAGGTGAGTTGCAATATCATAGGCATTGAAATATGAAAATGGAAAGAGAGCGGATGAGAGCTCTTGTGTGAATATTTTGGAGAGATTTGCAAGATAAGATTTAGGAGGGATAACTGTTATTCTTAAAAGGAAAAGCATATTTTGGGGATATTTAAGGAGAGGGAACTGTCACTCTCCCAGAATCAAGGAAGGACATAGTGGTAGATGGCAGAGCGTGATCACTCTCCAAGGCGTGGCTGCATCATCATGTGCTCAAGGATATACATGATATAGGCATGTAGTCTGAAATGAATTTGTTTAGGAGTTAGATGAAACGAAGTTTTTCATCAGTTTTTGGGCTGGTTTATTTGCATCATAATATGTTGTGATTTTATTATCACTTTCCACAGTGTGCCACTCGAAGGCCAGTTAATAAGGGATAACAAGCAGTCGCTGATGAAACAAGAATAAGGCAAACTGCTATGAACTATTTCGAATATTTTATCTGCACTAACTCAGTGAAATCTTGAGAGCTTTGCCTGGGCTTATTTGTCCTGGTTCATGGGTGGCTAGGGTGGTTGTAGCTGCCATTTGGCCAGTGTTATTTTGATATGAGAATCCAGGTAACCCCCAGGGTGCAGCATTCTTTTGGATACCCTAGATTTTGGACAGCCTAAATCATACAGACATGACGGATGTAACATGGCATTGGCAGATATAGAAAATGGACTGCATAGGGACTAAACTGGAGAAAGAGAGCAATTTTCAGACCTTGGTGTTTAAAAATAGCAACAGAGGCTGAGAGCTGTGATTAGCTCTTCGAAGAGATGGCTGAGGAGTGATTTCGGTGACATGAGGAGTGATCACAATATTGGGGCCTGAATTTTGGACACCTATATTAAAATGTTTGGCTATTAAAAAAATAGTCTGGTGTAGCCTGATTATTGTTTTGGAGGCGGATGTCGCCTGTTCCATCCAATTGCTAAGCTCAAATTTATTCTCGCTGGTACGCTAAATGTTTATTTCTCGCCCACCAATTCAAAATCAATTATGTGATATTGAAGGGAGACGTTGGGAAGTTTGGATCGACAGGGTTTCGAAAAGTAAAGCTATGGGGAAACTGATTGGCTGGTCGGTGACTGGCATACAAGTTGTATTCATAATCATAATCATCAGTCTATCATTATGATGATCCATAGCTAGGGTGAATGGGAAAACAACAGATCTCCCATGACATGAAACTGATGTGAGTGATAGGGAGATAAAAACACTCACTCGTCCATTTAAATACTGTTTGCTGTATGTGAGAGAAGCCAATTAATAGCTTTTGGTCGTTTCGGTTCAAGGGAGGTAATTCGTGGAGTGTCAAACAAAATCGGATCATGCACATGTGGGAAAATTGTGGCACTCTGTTGGGTAGGTTTGTCCTTAAAGGTCAGAGTTTGTAAAGCTAACATGGTGGCACCCATAATTGTATAAGAATACAGGCATATGAGAATGGATAATTGGAAAGGATACTTTAAGCCTAATATAATTGGCAGCTATGCAGGGTGTCTATCATTGGGTGTGTGATTCAAATATGGGTGTAAAACCAGCGGTTTTGGGGAGGTAAATGGTGACAGAAGTTACAATGCATGAAACAGATGCATGATTACCATATTACACCGTAGAACATTTGTTTTTAGAACATCGAGAAATTCATCGGATTTACAATGATTGTGTGCCTGTGAAGATTTGTCCACAGTGTGGTCAAGCCGGAATGGGCGGTCTGACATCCCAAAGTCACAAGGCGTTCGTATAATGTGTGTATTATCAGGGGAAATCATGTAAAGTTATGGATGTGCAGATGCAAAGTTTGGAATATGGTATGAAATTATGTTAATTTCAACCTTGGGGTGCCGGTTTGACAAATCATTATTATATGATGGTTGAGGATATTATATTCAAAGTGCGCTAAGCCTGGATAACTAGTATAATCTTGAATGGGTAGAATTTTCAGCATTTACAACTCCACTCACAAGACCATAATGAGCATCATCTATTCTCGATGATCAGAGTCAGAGTTGTTTGCAGAATTTCCCTTGGGATTTTGGTGGGTGCAGTGTGTATTGACACACTCAGTGGCGGGATCCTTGCGGGCAAACTAAGTGAAGCTGCTCCACAGGGGGCAGATAGCGGGAAACATTGCCTATATGGGTGATACATAGGGATGTGGGCTTGCCTGGTGTGGTATTTCACAGGGAGCATTATCAGGATTATGGGTCGCCTATGTTTCCATAGGGATCTGATATGGGGCTTGCCTGGTGTGGTATTACACAGGGAGCATATGGTTTTAATAAATTCGCCTATGTTTCCATAGGGATCCGATGTGGGGCTTGCCTGGTGCCGTATTTCACAGGGAGCATATATGGTTTTAATATAATTGCCTATGAATTCCATGGGGATCACGTGGGTCTTGCCTGGTAACTTTCACAGGGAGCGGTTGTGGTTTATAAGATAGTTGATTCGTCCGGACACCGAAAGGTTGGCGTTTCAGCATGTCCGTAGGGATCTCGTCACTAGAGTTGTTATAATATGGAATAAAGCCGTGGCCGATATCCATCCAAATATTAAATAGTTGTGTGTTATTTGTTCATAGTGTTCGGGCATATTTGAATAATAAAGTTTATCATAAATACAATTACATGATAAACCAATTTATTCTATTGCCTGAACCGAGGGGAGGTGTTGCATCGTCGGGTTATGTCCCTTAGTTACAATCCTCGAACATCCGGGTATTCCTTTTCGGATATGCTGACCATCAGAGCAGATGGCTTTCTGGAAGGAAATTGTTATCAGAAAATTTCCCACCCGCCTCTCCCTTGAACTCCCTGGACCCTGTTGATAGGTTTTGTGCTTGATTTAGAGTACTGACTGAGTAATGTTAGATAGCTTTCATTCCACAGAATGGGCTCAAGAACTGTTATCTTGACAGCTTTCATCTAAGATGTTCACTAGACTGAAGTATGCTATCATATTTATGTTAAGTTCAAATGATCACAGTTCGGGCCTAATTCAAGGAGTACTTCATGGTGCCTCGAGGGGCTGGGATATATATTTCTTTATTACAGTATGAATTAGGGAGGTTACATCTTAACAGATATTGCTTGCTGTCTGGTGTGTTCGTTTTATATTTCAGGAGTACTGCTGATGGTTCTAAGATGACTGGTACTGCTATCTGATATCTGGATTTCTTACTGCTATCTGCTATGAGGATTCGGTCACGTGGATCGTTAATATGCTTAATATGGCTCCAGGCTGTTCGCAACTACTCCATTTGTGAGGACGAACTGTAAGGTATAGCACTGAAGTTCTGAGTTGAAATCCGAAGAAAAACAAATTTCTGTGAGTAAGTCGGTCATGGTCCCAATCAGTGCAACAAAGACATTCTGTATATAAATCAGTCCGGGTTCAATTCCTGGCAACAAGGAACTTTTGTGACTGTAAATCATTCAGGTTGTAAACAGTGCAGCAAGAAACTGCTGTGTATAAATTTTCATCTGTCGAGGTTCAAATCTGTGAAATAACAAATAACTTGTGCATACATCGTTCCACAAACACCAGACTTCGAATACGAACCAGTGCAACAACAGTCTGTGTGAGGTTGGCAATTTTGTATGTATGAATAGACTTCAGGGAATAATCTGGGCAACAGTGAACGTCTTGGTAATTGAGTTCAGTAAGAGATATTTGTGTAAAAATGACTGCAGTGTGAACCAATTTGCACTGAACATAAATTGATTGTGTATTATATCTATTAGTGCAAGAGCACACATTCCTGATCACATATGGACAATATTTTTGTATCATGACAAACATTTTCAACGAGGAGATTTCAGCAATTTAAATCTTTCTGGATCAGTGCTAAGCTATGCCATCAAATGTATGCTGAATCGGATCAGAAAGTGTGAAGGCATTATTTGTTTAACTTGGTTTCTCTGAAGTTCTATTGTTTATTTATTTATATGATATATGGATTATGTAAGCCATGTGTGGCATTTTAGCATAAAAGGGTGTATATTAGGGTACGAATGTTGAATGTTTGGAAGGTAGTCAGCCCTAACAGATTGTCACTTTCCTGAATGAGGATCGAGCCATGTGAAGCATTTGAATATTTGGAAGTGGTCACACTGGAGTTGCCAGTAAGAAATGAGTGAGCAGAGATCATTCCTAAGCAGTTTGACCCAGCCGGCCATTTTGACAAACTGATGAACAGGGAGCAATATAGCTGATGACCTGTACAGGTAATCAACTGATACCAAATTCAACTACTTGGCGCAGTTTTGATGTAACAAAGAAAGCTTTGCCAGGAATGACAATGTTTAGGACTGGTTACATCTTAAGTAATTGCTTGTATTTTGGAGGTTTGTTTGCACATTTATTCAGAAATGTTTCAGGTATTTTACAATTTTGTCACGGCATATATTTTAGGTTCAGTAGCGGGATCCTTGCGGGCAAACTAAGTGAAGCTGCTCCACAGGGGGCAGATAGCGGGAAACATTGCCTATATGGGTGATACATAGGGATGTGGGCTTGCCTGGTGTGGTATTTCACAGGGAGCATTATCAGGATTATGGGTCGCCTATGTTTCCATAGGGATCTGATATGGGGCTTGCCTGGTGTGGTATTACACAGGGAGCATATGGTTTTAATAAATTCGCCTATGTTTCCATAGGGATCCGATGTGGGGCTTGCCTGGTGCCGTATTTCACAGGGAGCATATATGGTTTTAATATAATTGCCTATGAATTCCATGGGGATCACGTGGGTCTTGCCTGGTAACTTTCACAGGGAGCGGTTGTGGTTTATAAGATAGTTGATTCGTCCGGACACCGAAAGGTTGGCGTTTCAGCATGTCCGTAGGGATCTCGTCACTAGAGTTGTTATAATATGGAATAAAGCCGTGGCCGATATCCATCCAAATATTAAATAGTTGTGTGTTATTTGTTCATAGTGTTCGGGCATATTTGAATAAATTAATTTTATGTACAGTAAGTCCTTGACATAAGTTCGACGAAAGCAGTAGTTCGTCTAGCTGTTTTGATGAGTAGGAAAAGGACGAATTCATTAGCATAACTGAGGCTGAGGAGTGAGACTGTGGCGTAACGTCACTATGACGTCACCTCCGGGTCAAAGGTCACTTCCGGTCACGTGATGGCCCAGTAAGAGTTATCTGTCCCTAAAAAAGACCGTACGCTTCAGTTAATTCAATGTTAGGCCCAATGAGCAACCGACGCATGGACATTTGCGGTATGGGGTGTCTCACCTTATTTTTTTATGTCTCGCGTTGCAGAATACGATGGCAGGGGTATCGAGGTCATTGGGTGACATTCGGTGAAAAGTTCTCACTGCGCATGTGTAGTGAATAGGCAGATCTGGGGTGGAAGTTTTGGGGTCTAGGTGGACCAATATTGGTATGATTGGGTCGTGTGAAGTATCATAGTGAAGCATTCGTGGGGTCCATCCGACTGGACTGTTGTGGAGTAGAAGTAAGGCTATGGAATGCATGTGCAGACAGGGAATCGGGGGAAAAATTGACGTTTTGGGGTTGAGGTGCACCATCCGTGGTCCGTACTGGGTCAGGGAGGGTATTAATGTGAAGCGCTCCTCCAGGTCGATCAAGTAATGGGTGGGCGCATGTAAAACCTTCCCCGGAAAAGATCCGGAAACACAGACTTTACCCCTAAATTATGAAAAACTCCTATCAACTATGTATAGAGGGGTTAATATCGGTCCCCAGCGGATCGTGGCCTGCCAAGAGGTGCCGACTGGGATAGTGAGTCATAGAAATGGAAATTTTGTTGTTGTTGAGATCATGTAGTCTCTCAATAAAAAAAACAAATCAAGAGAAGTAATCCAGTTAACTCGTAGTGGTAGACAAAGCAGAAAAGCAGTATATTTGCCCCAGGCTATGACCTTATGACGCCTTATCTGAACGTCTTAACCCCCGTTTCAAAGTCTTAGCGTCTGTCTTAACGCCTTAACGCCAATGATGAAGACTGGTGACAGAAAGAAAGATCAATACGCGTTCACAAGTTTTCATACAGTTTATTCTCCCCAATGTTACACCATATCCACGCATGGGAACCCGCGTTGGGTATCTTTACAATTCAAGTATGCTCTTGTCCAATTAGAAGCCGCCATTTTATGCTGGATCTGTCATAATCGTTCTTGCCTGTGAGATGTATTCTCGGCTGCTATTGTCCAATTAGAAGCCGCCATTTCAGAAAGTTCAAGTTCAAGTTCTTCGGTCATGTTCGCTCTGATCCGTGTGTTCTGGTCGTCGTCGGGCAGGCCAGGATACTGCAACAGCAATACGTCCCGGAACAGCTGCTTGCGCGTTTTGATCGCATTTTGCAGGGCCTCTGTGGGTGGTAGCCCCATATCCACTTCAAGGTGACGCTTGGCCTTCATGATGGTAGCAGGGTATACTGTTCATAGATCGCTATAGCTGTTTTCCTGATGCATGGAGCGCATTTGGCTGTACGCCAGTTGTAATTTATCATGTCCGGCGTCCTCGGTTGCTGCAGCATGAGTATTAATAGCTGCTGTCACAATACGATCCGAATAGGTAGGTTCTTCCTCACTCAGGCTTCCCTGGGACGTAGCAGAACTATCTGAGGTCAGGCTCTGGTGAATTAGCTCAGAAGATCTGATTTTTCTAGATATTCCATGAAATTGACACTATTTCATCGAAATGCATTCACGCCCGTCGTTAAGCTTTAACGTCCGCCTCAACGCCTTAACGCTCTATCTTAACGACCGTCGTTACGCTTCAACGCCCGTCTCAATACCTTAACGCCCTATCTTAACACCTTATCTTGGCGCTCTAGCACATCACCTCAACGTCCCATATGAACACCTTATCGCCCTGTCGTAACGCGTTAACGCATGTTTGGTACACTCTGTACCCTATAATCCGCACGGCATAGGGTACACCAGGGTGCGGACTGCTAATAGGCTACTATTTCTACAAGTACACCTGTCTGGCCAACCGTATTTGGCGTTTGGGAAAACAAGTATATTGTTAATAAAATTCCCTGTCACAGCGAGTAAGGGACGATGTGCCGCGCTAAATGATTGGCCCCCGTGGATTGGAAATCCATGGCGTATATATCTGCAATTCCGGTGAATCGAGAAAACAATCGCACTTTCGCTGAAATCTCGCTCGCATATTCATACCCGGCGAACGAAAGAAATGTGTTGCCGATGATGACGCCTCCCCCCCCCCTCCCCATCCCCCTCCCCATCCCCCCATCCTCATTCAACACCTTCAGTGTTTTTCTATATTACAGGCTGTGGGGACCATGCAAGATGCTTTGTGCCTTGCCGGTGTTCATTGTTAGTTTTTTTTTACACGTTTCGATGATTTCCTACATGAGCTATGGCCCTTTATCGTCCACCCAGCAGCACTTTTTTGTCTAGTCTATATCCCGGTTACTGTTTGATGGACAACTTCGAAACTTGCTTGGAATATGCTTAGCATATTACCGATTTGCACTGTCAGGCTAGTTACGCGTTTCGATGATTTCCTACAAAGTTATTACCCTTTATCCCATACTGAAACTATTTCTTGTCTGGCCGATATCTCGGATAATATTTGATGGACAACTCCGGAACTGGAAGATGCATTCTACCTTGCAAATGTGCACTGTATTCTACCTTGCAGATGTGCACTATACCTTGCAGATATTTCCCACTGAGTTATGGCGGCCCTTTGTCATATATCAGGCAACAATTTCTTGTCCGGTGCATATCTCGGTTACTGTTTCATGGACAACTCCGAATCTTACATATAGAAGATGTTTAGAGCCTTGCAGGTGTGCACTGTTGTTCTTTTTTTTTATTCGAGTTTTATTTCGGGAACTTCTTGTCCATCTCCGTTACCATTTTAATGGACAACTTCGAAACTTACATGAAAGATGTTTAGTACTACTTTAGATGTATGCGCACTATCAGGGTTTGTTTTGCTGTTTTCTCGATTTTCGACAGAGTTACGACCCTTTGTCCAGTCCGTCAAGAATTCCATGTCCGGTCCCTATCCCAATTACTATTTGATGGACAACTTTGAAAGCTATATGGTATATGCTTAGTATATTGGAGATGTGCATGGTACAGGTCTTTTTCTCGTCCTAAGCATCTGTGTTACATTTGTGTATTTTACCTGTGTTCACCAACATGTATTGCATTCTGGCCGAGGTTAATACTTCTTGAACAACTTTGAAACTTACAGCTTGCTTCATGCTAAGTACGGTACCTGGACCGTTTGTATGTTGTCATATACAAACATAGGCTGAGGTATCAATGCACCTTTAAGTGCTACATCATGTTTTAACCAGAGTCATTATTTGAACTGATTGATACCTATATCGGTTTTCCGTTTCTGTCTACTTTCAGGTTTCTCCGGAAAAGAAGTGGGATATACTAAGGAGGAGGCGGCTCATCTTGTAAAAAGACTCAAAGAAGAAGTGTCAGTATCGGACATTGATTCTTACGTCAAACGTCGCGCCAAAGATTTAGCAGACGCTCTGCACACCACAATAAAAAGGGAACAGAGGAAAGATGCCTCGCGCGGTGGGACCTTTCAAAGAACCGTTTCCCAGATCAAGTCAATCAGAAAGCTGTCACCAAGAGGCCAGAGAATGCGGAGAACTACGCCACAACATCAACAGCTGATAAAATCTGCGTCTCATGACCCAGCTCCTAGAAGGTTATTTGTTTCTCAGAAGCAGACGGCAGAGAGAACAACCGTACACGAGGTGGATTTGACGAGGCAGACGACACCTGATCTGTTTCCGGTATCCTCCAGCGAGACATCAAAGCAGGTGTCGCGCAAGGAAAGTTTCGAAGAAATTTTCAATCGGATGAGTATAAATACTGAGGAAGGGGGATATAAGAGGATATGCCAAGATGTGACCAGCATGCTCGATAATACATTGTGGTTTCTGAGAAGAACGTACGAAGCGTTTCAAGACTGTGAAATATTACGGGCTGGAAGTGTAGCAGACGGCACAAAGATTGGCCGCGCCGATGAATTCGACATAGTTCTACTCCTCCCGTTCCTTGAGCAGTCAATCCAAGAAATCAAAATTTTGGAGGACAGTAGATATGAATTTGTTAGACTTTCTCTTGTGTGTGATGAGCCTGAAGGAATCAACGGCGACCAGTTCACCTGCTGTTTAAAGGGCCAGGGAGGGGCGCAGTTATCGGAAGCATTTTATGAGGCGCTTCAAGGTTTTCTGCGACCATCATGGAAGGTTGTGTCGATGGAATCCAAAAGCTTTGTGAATCGTATCCACCTCCTTCTGGAGTTCACGGACTCCGATAAGCTCGACGTAAGATTTGACGTCAGCCTAGCCGTTCCGATTTCATCCAACAAGGTCGCATCGCTGACCCTGAATGACCCCGAAGATGTCATCAAACTGCCGTTGTGGAATCACGTGATTTCGTGCCTTCAAGCATATGAGGGGAAGGTTTTCGCTTTGATCCCAGGTGGCAAAGCTGAGATCAATCGACGCATCTCACTGGCATTAGCAGAAAAAGAACAACTCCATCGGTTTGGCGAGGACAGCGGGGTCGTTCAGTGTCTCAGGTGTTGTAAAATCATCGTCATGCTCTTCTTCCCTCTCGTTCAAGTTAATAACTCTTGGGAGGCATTCATACCGCCTTATTTGCTGAAGAACGCCATCTTCTTCTTGCTAGAACAGTTTAACGATCCAGAAATGTGGTCTCCAGAAACCGTTCATCATCGGATTGTCGAAGTGTTCATGCTATTACAGAGATCGCTGTGGCCGGAGGATTTTGGCTCGCGGGGTTCCCGGATAAGCCTCTTCGTCTTTCCCGGGTTCACGTCCTTTCCCGAGTTTTCGAACGACTCCTGTCACTTTGATCCGAACGAAATGAAAATGAAGGATAACCTCACGCACAGTTTTCATGCAGGCCAGATATCGTTCTCGTGCAAATTCCCCTACGAGGAAACGCGGGATGCCCTCGTGCACAAACCGGAAGTCAGCCAATCACTAGGTCCGTACTTCCAGCGTTTGAAATCAGATGAGTGGACATTTCGGGAACTCTTGAACGATCTTGTCGCAATTTTGAAGGATGTTTTCGATTACACGTCGCCACCTCCATGGGAAATGGACATTGCGAATAATAACTCATGACATTGCAATTGATATAATATAACTCACAAGAATTAAGGCCTGCTTCTATTTTGTCCAATATCCGACATTATAAAGGATTCATAATCGTTCCTAGTCTATATGAGCCAGTTGTCGTGAGCATTTGTTGATATCTCGAGGCTGCGCTTGTGGAGAGTGACAAAGAGTCTCGGTGTGGAGGATGGGGTGTAATCATGCACACGGCGTCTCCAGGATTTCACATGTTTAGCTATTAGAGGGCCTGGTATTGTACTATCCAACTTAAGAAAATAATGTATCTTTATTGTCCTGACACGGTCCCGCTGCTCATAGATCTCGATATCACATCCCTTCCACCCCTTTCAACTCCGAGACTCTTGTCCTGGTCTCCTTTGTGGTGCCCACATCTCATCCGGCGTTGGGTTATGAACGTGGTGTACTTGGTATTATGGAAGAGATAGTGTTTACCACGAGGATTATACAATCATCGTAACTGTAGAGTTCCTGTAGTCTAAGTTCGTGATCAAACTCATCATCGATATGTCTCAGGCATCGATAATACAGTGCTGGTGGCTATCGGGAACCCAGAAATTTGGACGGTTTCTGGTTTCCGGCCATGGAATGGGAGGCTTGCACAATAGGACGAGAAGATATACCGGTAGTGGTATTTCTGTCAGTTGATTGGTTGACTGGGCCAAAATTGGCAAACAGGAAGTAACAATCACAGAATCTGATTGGATAGTTCGTATTGTGCAGAAAGAATCAATATATAGCTTTTGTAGACCGTGTATTGACCAATTAGATTTTATATATTTGTATGGTCCGGTGATACGCGTTGGCATAGTCCATACTCTATATCATTTTAGAATATGTGTGATTGACAAATGTATCTATTTTAAACTTCCTTCTTTTTTCACCGGAACCATATTTACGAATTTGTACATTAGTGCTGGTAACCAGTTGGAATAAAATAGTTTTAAATCGTTACAGAATCTTTTTTGCCTGAAATCTGCGAAGGTATGTTTGCCTGAACTAGGGGCTGTTTCACCCAAAATTTGCTTCCGCCAGCAGACGTATTAGTTCCCGTATCAGCGGATGGACGAAGAACCAATTATGAAATTGTGTAACGGCAGAGAAGTGGTCAGTATTTTACAATGATGATAGCAAGAAATCTTTACGGTCTCTCTGACAAGAAATCTTTTGTCCAAGGCTCTGTGACATGGGTGTCGGGATGATAAAGGTAGAGCGGGGGGGGGGGGTGTAATTTGGCTTAATGTCACACTCAAGGTTGTTTCACTCATATGGTGACAGTCAGTTTGGTTGGTGGGGGATGCCGGAGTACCCGGAGAGAACCGATGGGCAGCTGGGCTCAAACAACCCGTGCCGGTGTGGAGGCTAAGAATGTCCGTTGCCTAAGAGTGTCCGGCCCCTATCTTCTAAAGCAGCTAGTCCATGGTTGCAATACAAAAGGATATGGAAAGGGAAACTCATCACCAGGACATTCTTATGCATCACACCGGTACAGCGGTGTGAGGTTAGCGGTCACCAGCGAAGCGCCTTAGACACTCGGTCACCGAGGGTCCACGGTAGAGCATGGGATAGAATTAGTATACAAACAGTATATTGGGCCTTATTTGGACGAGTGCGCAGGTGTTTTTGCGCAGGTATGACGTCACTTCCGGTCTGCGTGAATCTGGCGTGACCTGGGTATGTCTGACTGTATGGAATGATAGGAATGCATGTACTGACTTGAATCTGGGGTTTTTCCATCACGGGGAGGTCACGTGATCACTATAGTTCAATGTCATTTGAATGATAGGAATGCATGTACTGACCTGTTCATTCATTCGGGGACTTGTTTACATCCGTGTACATCCGGGACCTTGTACCTGTAGTGTATTCATCCGGGTCCTTTTACCATCTGGGGTTTCCCAAGTTACAGCCGGGCATTTATGGCGGAATCCGGGCCCTTGTCTGTTTATCCTTACAGCCGGGTATTTTATGGTTGACCTATATCCGGGTCCTCGTTAATAGCAATAGCTGTATGTGGGTTTTTTTTCATTCATCCTTTTTACAACCGTGCACTTACATACGAGTTCTTGTACAGCCGTGGACTTACATCCGGGTTCTTGTGCAGCCAGGGACTTACATCCGGGTTCTTGTACATCCGGGTACTTCTATGTAGGTGTATAAAAGTCGGCATATTCATGGGATTGCTTCATTCATTGGCCTGCCTACTTGACCGGACCAGTCTGAAGAATTACCTGACCAGCCTGAGCCAGCCTGACCAGAGCTACTTGACCACCCTGAGCCTACCTGACGAGAGGAACTAATACCAGTGGAGCCTGAAGACCTGCCTGAACAGCATCTACCTGAACCAACAGCCATGGACTCATCTCACCGAGCTAAGCTTATGCAGCACCGTTTCCGGATCATTGATGAGACGATGAATGTGGCCGAACTATGTGATCTGCTTCTGGTGGGAAACATAGTCACTAAATACATGGAAGAAGAAATCATGGCGCATAACACGAATACGGCACGAAACAGAGCCCTCATCGACACTCTACCTCGCCGAGGTCCTTTAACATTCGAGGCCTTCCTGGAGGCGCTGAGAGAGACGGGGAATGAGGGAATAGCGTCTCTACTTCAATCCGAGGAACACACCTTAGTCACAGACATCCCCGAAGAGAGTACAGGTTGCAAACGTGCCCAGGAAGAGTCCGCTCCACCTGCCAAACGTGCCCGTCCCCATCTAACACCTTTAAAAATGCCTCAGCAAGTGCCTCAGCAAGCGGAGGAAGAGGTGCTACTCCCTATGTCTGTGGAGCAGGTGAATGACATCATCCAGCAGGCCTACTAGGCGGCCCAGATGAACAGTTGGAAGCTCACTCCCTATTTAACTGTAACCGTGAACGATGAGCAAGTGCACTTTAATGCATCAGCCTGGGACGACAAACCACCTAAGCATATCGCCTTGACGTTTGAGACATGGGCAAGAGTACAGCGAATTTATTATGCCATCGATGCGGTCATTGATGAACAGGGGCGAACATTTTTGTAGGGGACGATGTGTTCCTCACCTGTTCTATGTTCAACAACATTCTGCTGGTACATATTCGTAAATGGAAGTTGAAGAAAGATACGCGTATTCTCTTACCTGAGGGAGTCACCCTGCAAATACCTACGTGGCGTAAACTTCAGGGCCTGACAGCCGAAATTAATGAAGCCTTGTCTGACCAGCTGTCTGAGTATATCTATAAAAAGTACATTGAAACCTTCCTGTATCATCTTAGACCTCGCATTCTACACTTGCATCTCAAACAATGTGTAGGCTGTCAGAACAACGGTCCGTTAAACATGCATACGTGTCTGGACATCATGCCACCGTCAGACGCGCTGATGACTGAGGCGCTGCACGACATCAACGAGACGGAAATCGCGGAGGCACTGGAAGCTGCCTGTCCACCGAGAATTCCACGTGAGCAGATTACTGCCTTCATATACGTGCACCAGGGCAAGAAAGACATGGAAGACGTCCGTGATGAAAACCTTATGTTCATTCTACTGTGTTGTTAATAAATATTAGAAATTCAACTAATGTGTGGCAGTGTTCACTCTATGCAGGGGAAGGTGTGGGAGCTCATGTTGTGCTTTTCAGTTAGAAAGCTCCCCTTTCGGGAGTATTGGTTGGCCCTGATAAGGGCCGTTAGGAAGTACAGAGGGTTGGCCATCAGGCCGGGAGTACACGGCCGGAAGATTCTTTTGACTCTACATACGTTTCCCCGACACACAGGGCACCGTAAAACCACCTGTGTCTGGGCAGTCTCCTGTGTCTGGGCAGTGGCAGCACTCCGCATTGGTTAATAAGCTTAGAACACATGGACCACATAGGGCTAGGTGTCCACTCGGGGAAAAGGCGTACCCCGTCTCATCGTCGTGGCAGATGGTGCATGTGGATTTCCTTATCTCTTTATCCAGTCGTCGTTGCAGTACACCCTTCTCCTCTTCCACTTCTTGAAGTTGTTGTCGTAGCCGCGCCAACCGGGTCACCTCGGGTGGTGGTGTTGTTGTGACATCCCTTGTGGTAGCCGTTGTTGTGGTAGCCGTCGTTGTGGGATGCGACGCTGTAGTTGCTGATGAACCCATGCTGCGAGTGTTTAACCACCCCATTTGTGGAGGACGTGACGCCTGAACATCCTCGTGTTCTATTTCTTCTATGTCTGTATCATCATCGTCGGCGTCCAGAGTGTCGTCTATCTCTATATCTTGTTGTCTGGCCAGCTCCCTCAATTCTCCCGCAATCTCCCGAGTGAGTACCCGATTGAGCGTGGTCATTAGTCTAGGATCTTGTTGTCCATGCGCCCTGGCTTGGTATCTCACAGCTTCAGCACTCTCCCTCAAAGCTTGATCGCTTAGCTCCCTCAAAGCTTCCTCTCCCATGTTGAACGCGTTAACAGTGCACGTCTAGCATCAGTCATGATGTGGTTGAAGTCAGTGTGTGCAGCAGACGAGAGGCAGCCCACTTTATATACTCTACCGTAGAGGACCCGGATGCGTGCGCGGACGTCGGAGAGATTTTTTCTCTGAACGTCGTCTCGGCCAGAAAGACAAAATGGTCTGTGCTTTCTGCAAGATTTCGAAGAGGGCTAAAGATTCAATAAACGAGACTTGAGATCTAAAACGACTTTAAATTTATACCTCGGCAGGTTATAGTGTAATCCTGAAATTCATAGGGCTAACGGCAACATAAATATATATTTTTTTATCATTTTCCAGGTCTCAAAGGCCGAATTTTACCCTCAAGGATGTGTTAAAAGTACGGTAAATTTGAAATAAACTGGCTTACGTCTCTAAAAACACTTTAGGTTTCTTCCTTACAACGTTATAATGTTATTCTAAAAAAATTCGGGAGGTTTATAGATGGGGAAATGTGAATTTTTTGCTTCCAATCCCTCCAGTGTGAAAACAGCCATTGACACCCATAGTTGTACAAACATTCGGTCCCGTACTGTAATACCTGGGGTTTTTTCCATCACGGGGAGATCACGTGATCAATACACTACACTAAAGATCTCAACTCTCGTTCATTGGAAATTTAGCTCGCTTCCAAATCTTGCAGAAAGCACAGACCATTTTGTCTTTCTGGCCGAGACGACGTTCAGACAGAAAATCTCTCCGACGTCCGCGCGCATGCATCCGGGTCCTCTATGGTAGAGTATAAAAAAGCGGGCTGCCTCTCGTCTGCTACACACGCTGACTTCAACCACATCATGATTGATGCTAGACGGTTACTCTTCAACATCCAATATCTTGACGATGCAACAGGTGAATTCATCGATATCGAAGTTTCGCAACAACACCAGCAATATCTTGACGATGCAACAGGTGAATACATCGATATCGATGGGGCCACACAAGACAATAGTACCAACGAGGTATGGCTGGAAGAGATTATAGACAATCTGTTGAAAGAAGAAGAAGAACAAGAAGAAGTAGAAGAAGAAGAACAGACGGTAGATGGTCGGAAGACTTTGACGATAGTGCCACAGCAGTAGCCGCAATATCTTGACGACTACTGCACGGAAATAACAAGACTGCAGAGGGACACAACACTGGGGGTGGTAAAGCAATTACCATGTGTCAAATGTTTTACCCACTACGCCAAATTCGCCCTATTCCCCTGTGGCAATCATAATAAATTAATACCCTATCAATGCTACCCAATCGTACATGTCGCTATATAAGATCTTACGTATTTCAGTTGAATTTGGTGTTCTAAGCGCCCATACCATGGATATTTAATAGCATTATGACATCATGGTCGCATCTCGACTCATCCATTTGCAGTCGGGGAGGGGATATAGGTTCGCTGTGTCCATTTACCCCCAATGTTTACACCAAAGATCAGTCCATATATCTACCCCGTATTATGATGCCACAATGTCGGGACCGCGGCAACATGAAAAGAGCCGGCTAAATCGCCTAAGCCAACCAAAAATTCTTTGTCATCAATGTTCCCTTCAAAGCACTATGGAGCGTTCTCGGGATTGGTTAACACGCAAGTCGCTGCAAGCCTGTTAGATCCTACAAACGACATATCCAAATGGGGAGCTGATAGGATTTAATTTTAATTAGATTGCCCCTGTGGACACCAAGCGTTATGTGCCTGCTGTATCACCAAACTTGCAGGGAGAGCAGGTCCTACGTCCAGTTGCATACCCGTCCCGTGTGCACTCATCCCGCTGAGATGTCCCCTATGCGCCAAGAGGAAAGAACAACTGCTCCAAGCGTTGTAATCATTACAACCCATCCGGCCCTTATCAGGGCCACCCAATCACTCCCGAAAGAGGCACAAAAATACGAGCTCCCACACCTTGCATGCATACACCTAGTGAATGGGAACTTCCTACTAACACCACCTTGCACCCAGGTGAAGAAAAACCCACACTATTAGTATGAATGCGAGTTACACATTAATAATATACTAATCTAATAGATACACCGAGCATACCCGGAAAAAAACGAGTGTAAACAAATTAAATGTCTCTGCCCACACGTCTGTAAATTAGCACACGCGTCAGGGCGCACTTTGAGGGTTATGAGGTGTGGAGATTGGTAATGATCATAGAATATGGAGGAGAGAAGATTGACATTTGTAGGGCCTGGTGTTATTTCAATGTGCAACGTTAGAAGTCTTCTTTCGGAGGATTGAAAAGGGCCTTTGGTGAGCGATTTTTGAGGAGGTAGAGATTGGTAATCATAGAATATAGAGGAGAGGAGATCGAAGTATGTAGGGCCTGATGTTAATTTGAAGGACTTCGAAGGACTGGGTTGGCCCTGAAAAGGGCCGTTGGAATGATTTTTTCACCCTGTTTACTCAGTGGGGGGGCGGGCTTGCCTATTTGCCCCGGCTGATGGAAAAGTAGCCCCCGGGTTGTTGTTGTTGTTGTTGTTGTTGTTGTTGTTGCTGGTGTTGTTGTTCACGCAGCTGATGGGCGACTGGCTGGGGTTGTTGTTGTTCCTCCTGAAGCACTGGCTGGGGTTGTTGGTCCTCCAACACGTACTCCAGGGCGTCCAACCAGTCCTTCCCTCCAAATCGACCGGGACCCTGGTCACCAGATGATGGTGTCATGTTGTTATTTTCCCTCGTCGATCTTCTAATTTCCTCCAGCCAATATTCCTTGATCGCTTTGGCCAGCTCTCTTCTTTCTCTCTCCTCTTTTTCTCACCTCCATCTCGCCGGACTCTGCGTTGTCGACATCTTGGCGACCTGGCTCATGTTGTTTCTCTCAATACGTTCTTTACACAGGAAAATATTGTGATAGAATGCGCTCCTCCACGCCTTTCTCCCAGCTTTTGTGCTCAATGTGGTGGATGTCGATTGGTTGTCTAAAGGCGCGAACCTCATCGATTGTTTCTTATTTGGACAATTCGATTGGTTGAAATAACGGTATATCATTGGTCCAAAAACGCGCGCCCCACAAAACGCCAGAATCCCACCAAGGTCTCAATGGCAATTTCCTAGGTTAAAATGAAGTCCTATACCATAACCCAGGATGATGTCGATTGGCCGTCTAAACGGGCTTACGGGCTCTTGTTCGGGCTTAGCCATTGGTTGAATGATCGTCTTGCCATTGCTCCAAATGTGTCTCGGCATTCTCCCTGGGTTAATTTACAATCCTCTTTTTGTGCTCAAGCTTTGTATACGGAAATCCTAGGTTAAATGAATTCCTATACAAATAACATTACACCACCGAATGATCACGGACTTTCACGAAGGTAGGGGAGAACGAAAAAAAACTATAATGCGTACGGACACGGACTAGGCTAATTATACCAAGAGGTTTATTCGTCTTCACATGTAGTAGTATCTAAGCGCATTTCGAGCCCTAT
Organism: Hanleya hanleyi; assembly: GCA_036873755.1. Taxonomy (NCBI): domain Eukaryota; kingdom Metazoa; phylum Mollusca; class Polyplacophora; order Lepidopleurida; family Hanleyidae; genus Hanleya; species Hanleya hanleyi. Next base: position 32,493 of record JAVTVY010015644.1, on the reverse strand, counting down.
TGACCTTGCGGGGCAACGCGCAAACGCTAGTATATTGACTCACATGTAGTAGTATAAAAAGCGCATTTCGAACCCTATTGACCTGGCAACGAAGCGCACTATGTGCTACTCTATATAGACAGGCCTCTCTAGCCGTTTCTTTTCATTTACCACCATTGCAGCGAGCGGAACAGAGCTTGCGTTGTTCCAACTGACACAGAACGTCTACCTCATCGTCAATGATGATCACCTGGAGCTCGTCCAAGAAGAACCGCAGGAGGTGAATTTTTTTTATCGTTATCAGGTTGGACTGTATTGACGAGGTTGTTACAGCGAAAAGAGCCCGAAGTCGACTTCATGGACGTCGGAGTCGGTGTATACATACGAAGTAGTGGTGATTCTTTTTCCCCCCGGTTGGAACAGCGCGGTGGTCCCCATATCACGCTTCGTCCGTCACTATGGTTAGCCCTGAAAGCTGTACTCTCCGAGGTCGATGACTTACTGCACCATGAAGCTAAAGAGCTAGCAGCAGAAGACCCTGTGCTTTCCCGATGTCTTACACCTGGCTGCACCCTATTGTTGTATCCCAAACGAGTGGACCTCATCGATAACCGAACGGGGTGTACATCCGAATCGCAGGTCTCTGTGTCACGAGAAGGATGGACCCAATTCAAACGGGTGTTGTTTGGTGAGCTGGACGGCGACTTCATCCACCTATGTCACCAGGTCTACATTTTCCGCGGTTCCTTTTTTGCTCGACTCCCATGTCTGAATGGGGGTCATTTTACCGTGGACCCCGATCTATAGACGGCCTTGGAACAAGTACTCCCCATTGTCGATGAGGTACTATATCTATAGGGTCCACACAGTCTAGAGCGTCAGTGTCTCATCATGAAGCGAACACAGAACAGCAGAATCGGTGGGGCACCGGTTGGGAACCCGGTGGGGTAAGGGTCGGACCAAGACAAAACATGTGGATAAGGTGTTAACGGATTTGTATTACAGCCCAGTCAGTCCAGCTGAAGTTCGAGAATGGTTAAAAACCCAAGACACTTATAGCTTATATCGAGCAGCCCGAATGCATTTTCGCCGTAACCGAGTCATCGTAGGAGGCATAGACGCACAATGGCAGGCAGATTTGGTCGATATGAGTCGATTTGCTGCCTACAATGATGGACATCGGTACATGTTGACCTGTATCGATATTTTATCCAAGTACGCATGGGTGGTACCCATCCGGAACAAAACAGGGGAGAATCTTGTACAGGCGTTCCAGCAGATTTTCAAGACGGGTCGCAAACCCCTCTATTTGCAAACGGATGAAGGCACAGAATTTCTCAACCGACACTTTCAAGCCTTTCTCAAGAAACAGAAGGTGTTTTTTTTCCATACGTACAACGAAACCAAAGCCTCTGTGGTGGAACAATTCAATCGGACCTTGAAAGGACGGATGTACAAGTATTTTACAGCCAAAAACACCCGACGGTACATCGACGTGCTACCTCAACTGGTCCGAGGGTACAATCGAGCCTATCATCGCAGTATCCAATGGGCTCCCGTCGATGTGACGGAACGCAACGAACATCAAGTGCGCCGTACGCTGTACTCGATAGAACCTAGTCCTATAACTTCACTCCGTTACAAACGCGGAGATGTGGTATGGATCAGTAAACTCAAAGGTCAATTTGAGAAAAGTTACTTGCCCAACTGGAGTGATGTCATTGTTCGCCATAGTCCCCGAAATCCACACGTCTATCATCTGGAAGATCTACAAGGAGAAACACGGCAAGGCACGTTTTACGAGGCGGAATTACAACCGGTCGTAAAAAAACACAGAAAGACTACTACACGGTGGAGAAGATTTTGAAAACGGAACGTCGACGTGGCATCCCATATCATTTCGTCAAATGGCAAGGTTGGCCCAGTTCGCTTAATTCCTGGGTCTCAGCCCGTGACATGAAACGGCTATAAATTCTACCTCACGTCTCCTACAGCGTTCAGTCTAGGGCTGTACCATGGATAGTGCACAACTTCCCTTACTGCTGCGTATTCGAAAATGACAAGTCGGTACTGTCGTGTGTATACTAGCGCTTCTGGGTGTCTTGTTTGGAGGTGTTTTCTACGCCTTGGCGTACCTGATATCCTCTTTCAACTTACCATCCATCTCACCCACACCCGTCATCCCGCCACCCCAACGTCAATACGCTACCAACAATAACAACACCACCAACAACAACAACACCACCATCCTGCAGGCACCTACCACTACTCTGCGGGACATCACGAAGGTAACCATCCTGGGGGCACCTACTCGGCGGAACATCACAAGGGTCTATTCAACTCTGGGGGCACCTACCACCACCACCACCATTACTCCGTCTATTCCTACCATCAGCAGTGTACCACCGACGACGACCGCACCTACTACCAGGGCAAACCTACGGCACCATAGGACTCCGACAAGTGTAGTGGGTCTTGTACCACGATTACCACGGCAACGGTACCCCCAGGACTACGATCCCCGGTGGGATCCGCGACAACGGTGGTGGGCCTCTGAACGCTTGGCCCAAAACACCAAATAACTAGTGTGGTGGAAAATGGATTCACGGTGGCAGCATCCTTTCACGTTTCTCATCGCTGGACCGGTTCGGGAAAAACACACTTCGTTCAACGTCTCATCCAACACGGGTCAGCCCTTATTTCTCCTCCCGTGTCCCGCATCCTTTGGTGTTATCGAGCTTGGCAGCCTGCGTACGAGGAACTGGCACGGAGTCCTGAACTCACTTTGATGGAAGGATTACCCCCAGAGGAGGACTTGGCCCCGGACACGTTGGTGGTCGTGGATGATCTGATGGCCGAAACGGATAGTCGAGTGACCCGGCTTTTTACCAAAGGGAGCCATCATCGCCGGTTGAGTATCATCTACATCGTCCAAGATCTCTTCAGTAAGAACAAAGAGCACAGGAACATCAGTTTGAATGCCCAGTATGTGGCGTTGTTCAAGAACGCCATAGACGCGTCACAAATTATGCACCTGGCGAAACAGATGTACCCTAAAAACACTGCCTTTGTTCGGGAAGCCTTTGAAGATTCCACCCAGGAGGCCCATGGCTACCTGCTCGCCGGCGCTCCGCAGCGCGCCACCGGAGGTGGTCCGGGCTCTGATGGGCGGGGCGGGCGCGGCATTGGTACGGTGTTTGTGTGAAGTCGCTCATAATGTGTTAAACGGGAATGTTCCCCTCAGTCCTTTGAAAAGAAAGGAAAGGAAAATTGCAACGGCACAAGACGGGTCTCCGAACGCTGGTGAAGAAGATGAGTTTAAAGAAAAAGAAACAGGTGTTACAGAAAGGTGGATTTCTCGGGGCACTACTCGCTCCAATAGCAGCCTCCGTACTGGGACCAACAGTAGGGTCCATCTTGGGCGGAGGACGCTAACGTCATGGAACATACGAAAAAAATGATGCTGATCGAACCTCGACTGTTAGAAAGCTTGCAATCACCCTACCCTGTCCCTGCCACGGTACAACAACTGCAGTCCCTCGATGAAGAGATGAATAGCATACTTCAACGCCGACTGCCCGATCACGAGAAAATTCAACTCTACCATCAGACGCTGAACCGCTACAAGAAGTTTATGGATCAATATAGGGGTGGTCCAACATTATCACCACCACCACCACCAGCCTCATCATCACCTCAGCTCGAAGATGAAGTGTTGGCCAGTATCCCCACCTAAGGCGTTCAAGACCAAGGCCCGTTTATCGTTGGACCGGGTGAAACAGAATCCTGATGTGGGTTGGACCGACCAGGGGAAACTGCTTATTCGAAACCGAGTGGAGCCGGGGTCCCATATCACCGATCTGATCAACGATACGGTGCGCTCTCGCAAACACTCTAATCCACCGGGTTGGGAAGCCTTTGCTCAAGAGTTGAAATACACACACGTCCCTCGAGAATTGGTGGGGAATCCTCAACGCTGGACTTGGATGCAGAAACCGTGGATGCAACAATCGCCGAGTGGCCTACCACCACCTTCTTGGGAAGATACCCCTTTGACACACACCCCCAAAACACCCTCACGGCGGGCACGTTCTTTTCATCCCTATTCGAAATCTAAGACGGATATCAAGTCACCGCGACGATCACGACGGCGGATACGACCGCCAAGGCCTGTGATCCCTATTAAAGCCGGGAGCAGAAGCAGAAAAGCTCAGTCGTCATGTTTTACCTCACGTTGCCCAGTAACAGTTCGCTCGATGTGTTTCCTGACAACACCTTGGCCAAGTACGTGACCCAGTTACCGCAACCGTTGCATTTACCTGCACGGTGGGAATGTGGACTCGTGGATATTCAATACCCTTACTCGTGGTACAACGTGCGAGACAAGGACGTGTGGTACGAGGTAACCTACGAAGGCAGAGTAACCCGACTGACCCTACCCGAAGGCCAATACGATACCCCAAGGAGTTCATACAGGAACTGAGAACACTGATGCATTATAAGTCTCTACGGATCGTCACGAATACTTCAAAATCCGTCAAATCCTTTCCCTTCATCAATCATGTGGACTTCGATTACAACACACACAACGACAAGGCTTGTCTCCTTCTCAGCCCCAACGTGAGTGTCGAACTCAGTCCTAACCTACAACAAATGCTAGGTCTCCCTCACCCGATCTACTCGGGTGAGGGAGACGAACCCACGACCTGCATTGCGCAGACCAGCACTTAGGACTGGCGCCTTAGACCACTCGGCCAGCCCGACTTTTACAGTTATCGTGTACGCTATTTTTTTACAGTTATAGTTTTAACTCGTTGTATCATGAGAAGTATATCAAAAATCATAGTTTCAGGTAGGTGGTACTGACTCCATCGGGAAGGACTTCCCGTTTCGAGTAGAAAAATGTGAAGGCATCCCGTTGCTGGATGTACGTCCGCATCTGGTGGTCGACGACCCGGAATCCTCTGTTAGTGCCACTCGCACTGGCATGGTTTTGCAGCACGCCCAGGTAGAGGGCTTTGTCGATGGCAGGGTCAAGCCGGTTGACTCCTTTGCAACTGAACTTGTTGTTTCCATCTCCACCGTAACAATAGTACGTTTTGGACGACAGGGTGATCATGGCATCTCCACTTCACTCTAACTTGAAGAGGCCCGGCGTCCGCTTGTCGTACTGGTAGTGTTCTTTTCTCGGTAGCCACTGGTCCCGTTCCGCCTCATATTGCGCGCGTAATTCGGGTTTGACGATTGACTCCCAATCCGCATTAGAGACGGCCATATAGGCAGAGTCCGTGTCCATCTCCATTAATTGCCAGTCTGATGGATTGAAATACACACCCATGAAATCATATAAAAATTGCCTCATCCTCAGCTTGGCTACCTGGTATACCATACATCCAATTGGGAGCGGTAAGTTGTAACGCGTGGTCTTTTTGGCTGAAGTGACTTCATACGTAGCATCATCGATGACGTCCACGGACCGAAACAGGGGCGAGTTGATCTTTTTGCGCGCTTGTTTGGTAGTACAGATATACACGTTCATGTGCTTATCTTGGTTGGTCACCGTTTTTCCATAGTAGCCATTGCCCGTCAGTTCCCAGGATTCCCCGATAATGGCCTGACTGGGATCTTTATCTCCTTGACGACGGGCAGACGTCACGATGTCGGCATGCCCCGCAAAACAGTCGTTCGGTACATACTGTATCACTTGGTACACGCGCGCCACTTCGAGGCCGTGGCTCATGTACCATTGTAGTATCGGGGTACCCAGCAAGATCCCCCCCCACATGCTCTCGATCAGCATCCGACGATGATGAGGCAGGCACTCGTGTTGCGCAGCATCTCTTTGTCACCAGAAGGATGGACCCAATTCAAACGGGTGTTGTTTGGTGAACTGGACGGCGACTTCATCCACCTATGTCACCAGGTCTACATTTTCCGCGGTTCCTTTTTTGCTCGACTCCCATGTCTGAATGGGGGTCATTTTACCGTGGACCCCGATCTATAGACGGCCTTGGAACAAGTACTCCCCATTGTCGATGAGGTACTATATCTATAGGGTCCACACAGTCTAGAGCGTCAGTGTCTCATCATGAAGCGAACACAGAACAGCGGAACCGGTGGGGCACCGGTTGGGCACCCGGTGGGGTAAGGGTCGGACCAAGACAAAACATGTGGATAAGGTGTTAACGGATTTGTATTACAGCCCAGTCAGTCCAGCTGAAGTTCGGGAATGGTTAAAAACCCCAAGACATTTATAGCTTATATCGAGCAGTCTGACGGCATTTTCGCCGTAACCGAGTCATCGTAGGAGGCATAGACGCACAATGGCAGGCAGATTTGGTCGATATGAGTCGATTTGCTGCCTACAATGATGGACATCGGTACATGTTAACCTGTATCGATATTTTATCCAAGTACGCATGGGTGGTACCCATCCGGAACGAAACAGGGGAAAATCTTGTACAGGCGTTCCAGCAGATTTTCAAGACGGGTCGCAACCCCCTCTATTTGCAAACGGATGAAGGCACAGAATTTCTCAACCGACACTGTCAAGCCTTTCTCAAGAAACAGAAGGTGTTTTTCTTCCATACGTACAACGAAACCAAAGCCTCTGTGGTGGAACAGTTCAATCGGACCTTGAAAGGACGGATGTACAAGTATTTTATAGCCAAAAACACCCGACGGTACATCGACGTGCTACCTTGAAACGTGGCTCATGTACCATTGTAGTATCGGGGTACCCAGCAAGATCCCCCCCCACATGCTCTCGATCAGCATCCGACGATGATGAGGCAGGCACTCGTGTTGCTCAGCATAGGCACCCATGGTGTCTCCAATGTCATCCCGACTCACCAGCGTGTTTTTAAAGATGGGTGGGCGCTGGGCGAATAGTGGCTTGAGGTTGTCGGGAACACGCATGTCGCATTCCACAAACCCGTAGAGGTCCCCGGAACGAAAGGCGTCGAAAATCTGTGGCAGGGTCACGAGTCGCCGGCGACTGAGTGGGTACTCTTGCGCTTTAAGGAAGCGACGTAATTATGGGAGGGCCTGGCACATGGTGTGAAGTTCACACTCCCACATTTCGATGAGCTGGTACCCCATCTCTTTCACGTAATCCCCGTTCTACACCACTTCTCCCCGTAGTTCTTCTGTCGATTTCCCACGTCGTTCGTTGAAGCGTCTAGCGCTGAAATGGCATTGGTGGCCGTGCCAGTAACACCCGTAAAACTGAAATATGGTAGGTGTCCCATGTACAAGGGCAAAAACCCATCGACCGGGAGTCGACGATCTCCTATCCGCTTCTCTGTGGCGTTGGTTTGATGTCGTATAGAAATTCCCCGTCGATCGGTTTCACAGTCCAACCACTGGTCAGCCAGATGTTTGTACGGCGTACGTTGAGATATGCTGACATTCAGAGGAATATGGCGCTGCGTCCACTGCGTTTTGGCTGAGAAAATGTCCATGGGTTCCAAAATCGCCACGAAATCATAGCACGCCCGGTATGGACAATAACGGTCCTGTAGTGGTATGACAATCCCCTCAGTCAGCTCTTCGAAAATAGTAGGCGTGTTATGGTACACACCACCAGGAAATTTCCGTTTGATGGTGTTGTCACAAGTCTTCTCGTACTGATGTAAGTTGGTGGAACGGTCAAACACGCGATGGCATTGAGAACAAATGTAGGATTGCGCGTACAGGCTCATATCGTGGATCAGGGCAAAATGACTCACCCCGCCGTCGTCGAACACATTGACTTTCATCGTAGAGGCATACCATTCTGTTGAGCGATGAACCAATTCAGCCACAAATGTGTCACCGTCATCCTCCTTCGGTAGTAAACGGTATACAAAGATATTCACGTGGAAAAGCGATTCTACGACATTCAAATACTTGAATGGGACTCCCCGGAACCGCCGCGGGTCTATGTCTTGTGCCTCTAGATACTCTTCCCAATGGATATTTGCCCTTCTATCACAAGTATTGGGATTACACTAGTCCAAATGAACGGCCAAACACCGAAACAGACATTTCCGGTCTTTGTAGGGCCCATTATTGAAGCAATCACATGAAAATGCCGACTTTTATACACCTACATATAAGTACCCGGATGTACAAAAACCCGGATGTAAGTCCCCGGCTGTACAAGAACCCGGATGTAAGTCCCCGGCTGTGCAAGAACCCGTATGTAAGTGCACGGCTGTAAAAAGGATGAATGAAAAAACCCACATACAGCTCACTACAGGCATTGCTATTATGGATGACCCGGATATAGGTCAACCATAAAATACCCGGCTATAAGGATAAACAGACAAGGACCCGGATTCCACCATAAATGCCCGGCTGTGCTTGGAAAACCCCAGATGGTAAAAGAACCCGGATGAATACACTACATGTGCAAGGTCCCGGATGTACACGGATGTAAACAAGTCCCCGGATGAATGAACAGGTCAGTACATGCATTCCTATCATTCAAATGACCTTGAACTATAGTGATCACGTGACCTCCCCGTGATGGAAAAAACCGAGATAGTCAGTACATGCATTCCTATCATTCCATACAGTCAGACATACCCAGGTCACGCCCGATTCACGCAGACCGGAAGTGACGTCATACCTGCGCAAAAACACCTGCGCACTCGTCCAAATAAGGTCCAATATACTGTTTGTATACTACTGATAGAGTTAGCCACAACTGTTCCTATCAATAATGCCTTCGGATGATGGCGTTCATTGATCTCCGTGTGCTATAACCCGTACCGTATAAAAATTCATTTTCATGCTCCTTACCTGTTATTTTCGGGAAGCTAATTCCGTCTTTTCCACGCTTGTCGCTTTTATTAAAGTTTCCGGCGCTCTTTATCAGCTGGACACAAGCCGTTTTCACATCGACCCTGACCTTCCCCATGTTACGGTAGACGCTATATTGTGTAACTGCGCATGCGTAGTGGCCCAAATACACGTAATATGGCGTCTATCGTAACATGGGGAAGGTCAGATCGAGTCGATGTGAAAACGGCCCATATACAGCTGATCACCAGCGCCGGAAACTTTAATAAAAGCGACAAGCGTGGAAAAGAAGGAATTGGCTTCCCGAAAATAACAGGTAAGGAGCATCAAAATGAACTTTTATACGGTACGGGTTATAGCACATGGAGATCAATGAACGCCATTTGTGACTATCATCCGAAGGTATTATTGATAGGAACAGTTGTGGCTAGGGATAGAGTGTCTCTTTATATATGCTATAGGATTATGGTTCATCCCTCATGTAAGAACTCACGAGAAAGAGAGGACCACTGGGGTGGGTGGTGGGGAGAAAAAGGACCTTCTCTGAAATTGTCAGCGTAACTACGTCACTCCGGAAAGATACCTTTTAATTTGCATAACGTACCTGCGTAACTTCAGGTGAGACTCCCTCTAAAATTGTCAGCGTAACTACGTCACTTCGGACAGATACCTTTTTATTTGCGTAACGTAACTGCGTCACTTCAACAGAGGCCTTCTCTGAAATTGTCAGCGTAACTACGTCACTTCGGACAGATACCTTTTTATTTGCGTAACGTAACTGCGTCACTTCAAGAGAGACCTTCTCTGAAATTTTCAGCGTAACTACATCACTTCAGACAGATACCTTTTTATTTGCGTAATGTGCCTGCATAACTTCAGGTGAGACCCTGTCTAAAATGGTCAGCGTATCTACGTCACTCCGGACAGATACCTTTTTATTTGCGTAACGTACTTGCGTCATTTCATCCGAGACTCTCTCTGAAATGGTCAGCGTCACTACGTCACTCCGGAAAGATACCTTTTAATTTGCGTAACGTACCTGCGTAACTTCAGGTGAGACTCCCTCTAAAATTGTCAGCGTAAATACGTCACTTCGGACAGATACCTTTTTATTTGCGTAACGTAACTGCGTCACTTCAACAGAGACCTTCTCTGAAATTGTCAGCGTAACTACGTCACTCCGGAAAGATACCTTTTAATTTGCGCAACGTACCTGCGTAACTTCAGGTGAGACTCCCTCTAAAATTGTCAGCGTAACTACGTCACTTCGGACAGATACCTTTTTATTTGCGTAACGTAACTGCGTCACTTCAACAGAGACCTTCTCTGAAATTGTCAGCGTCACTACGTCACTTCGGACAGACACCTTTTTGTTTGCGTAACGTGTCTGCGTTACTTCGCATGAGACTGTCTCTGAAATTGTCAGCATCACTACGTCATTTCAGAGAGACACCTTTTTAGTTGCGTAACGTTTCTGCGTAACTTTGCATGAGACTGTCTCTAAAATTGTCAGCGGCACTGCGTCATTTTGGACAGATATCGTCTTATTTGTGTAACGTACCTGCATCACTTTGATACTCTCTCTACAATTGTCAGTGTTACTTCACTTCGGACAGTTACCTTTTATTTGCACAATGTAGCCTACCTGCATCAGTTCAGGTGAGACTCTCTCTAAACTTGTCAGCGCCACTACGTCACTCCAGATAGACACCTATTTATTTGCATAACGTACCTGTGTAAATTCAGGTGAGGCCCTCTCTAAAATTATTAGCGTCACCACGTCACTTCGAACAAATACCTTTTTATTTGGATAACGTACCCGCGTTACTTCAGGTGAGACCCTCTCTAAAATTGTTTGCGTCACTACGTCACTCCGGACAGATTCAAAGCTGGTTAGGGAGGAATATTCATGTAGTCCACTGTCAAAGTGAGGTCAGGGGGGAATTGAGCAAATCATGATATTCATTTCTGGGGGGGGGGTTATAAAATCCTTCTCTAAACACGCTGAAACAAAGTAATGTGGCTAAATATCAATTTGCCAGATTGTATTGTAGAGCATTTAATACTCAGAGAGCATACATGGGTTTTGTGCTGCAGCCAGTTTCACTATGCCTTGCCATGGTGTTTTGTATGGGTACCTAACCTAAAATTCTAGACCAGGCCCTTTAAAGTCAATAATACTATAACCTTTCTTGGTTAAACAAATACCTGGATTTCAGTGTGAGCAGCCTGAATAGATGAGAAAAATTCCAAGAATGATATTCAGGCTAAAATATATGAAATAACACAGACATCTGTTTATGTTATGATCATTTTCACGACATCTACTCTAGTGGTTTATCATGTTATAAATGTATGTGAACTACACATGTAACAAGTATTACCGGTAACCTGTCACTTTTGAATTTCTATAGCATTTCTTGGTTCAACAAATAATACTTGAAATCCAGATGTAAGCATCCAGCCTAACACTTGATGAATACATGTACATGTAGTTTGTCTATTTAGAGTTCTATAGCATTTCTTGGTTAAACAATGTCCATCATTGAAATATAACTTCATATCTAGGGATGTCTTCTCTTTCGTGCAATGAAGATAGTCAAATGTTCTGATCGCTTTTCAGTTCAATGTTATACCTCTGTTGACCAAGTGATGAAAAGTTTATCAAGATTATTTTTCCCATTGATATAAGTTATCATGTGAAATGTACATGTAGTTTGCCCATGTGCAAAACTGTTCAGAGTGAAGTAGTGATGCTGAAAATTTTACAGGGAGTCTCATCTGAAGTTACGCAGGTAGGTTATGCAAATGAAAAGGTATCTGTCCGGAGTGACGTAGATATGCTGACAATTTTAAACAGGGTCTCACCTCAAGTTACGCAGGTACGTTACGCAAATGAAAAGGTATCTGTCCGAAGTGACTTGGACCATTTTAGTGAGGGCCTCACATGAAGTGATGCAGTTAAATTACGCAAATAAGAAGGTATCTGTCCGGAGTGAATAGTTACGCTGACAATTTTAGAGGGAGTTTCACCTGAAGTTACGCAGGTACCTTACACAAATTAAAAGGTATCTGTCCGGAATGATGTAGTGACAAGGACCATTTCAGAGAGAGTCTCACCTGAAATGACGCAGGTACATTACGCAAATAAAAAGGTATCTGTCCGAAGTGACGTAGTTACGCTCACAATTTCAGAGAAGGTCTCTCTTGAAGTGAGGCAGTTACATTACGCAAATAAAAAGGTATCTGTCCGAAGTGACGTAGTTACGCTGACAATTTCAGAGAAGGTCTCTGTTGAAGTGACGCAGTTACGTTACGCAAATAAAAAGGTATCTGTCCGAAGTGACGTAGTTACGCTGACAATTTGAGAAGGAGTCTCACCTGAAGTTACGCAGGTACGTTACGCAAATTAAAAGGTATCTTTCTGGAGTGACGTAGTGACGCTGACCATTTCAGAGAGTCTCGGATGAAATGACGCAAGTACGTTACGCAAATAAAAAGATATCTGTCCTAAGGTATGTAGTTACGCTGACAATTTTAGAGGTTTCTGTTGAAGTGATGCATTTACCTTATGCAAATAAAAAGGTATCTGTCCGAAGTGACGTAGTTACGCTGACAATTTTAGAGGGAGTCTGAACTGAAGTTACGCAGGTACATTACGCAAATTAAAAGGTATCTTTCCGGAATGACGTAGTGACAATGACCATTTCAGAGAGAGTCTCACCTGAAATGACGCAGGTACGTTATGCAGATAAAAAGATATCTGTCCGGAGTGACGTAGATAAGCTGACCATTTTAGACAGGGTCTCACCTGAAGTTACGCAGGCACATTACGCAGATGTAAAGGTATCTGTCCGAAGTGACGTAATGACGCTGACAATTTCAGAGAAGGTCTCTCTTTAAGTGACGCAGTTACGTTACGCAAATAAAAAGGTATCTGTCCGAAGTGACGTAGTGACGCTGACAATTTCAGCGAGGGCCTCAAATGAAGTGATGCAGTTACGTTATGCAAATTAAAAGGTATCTTTCCGGAGTGACGCTGACCATTTCAGAGCGAGTCTCACCTGAAATGACGCTGGTACGTTACGCAAATAAAAAGGTATCTGTCCGAAGTGACGTAGTTACGCTGACAATTTTAGAGGGAGTCTCACCTGAAGTTACGCAGGTACGTTACGCAAATTAAAAGGTATCTTTCCAGAGTGACGTAGTGACGCTGACCATTTCAGAGAGAGTCTCGGATGAAATGACGCAAGTACGTTACGCAAATAAAAAGGTATCTGTCCGGAGTGACGTGGATACGCTGACCATTTTAGACAGGGTCTCACCTGAAGTTATGCAGGCACATTACGCAAATGTAAAGGTATCTGTCCGAAGTGACGTAATGACGCTGACAATTTCAGAGAAGGTCTCTCTTTAAGTGACGCAGTTATGTTGCGCAAATAAAAAGGTATCTGTCCGAAGTGACGCAGTGACGCTGACAATTTTAGCGAGACGCAAGTACGTTACGCAAATAAAAAGGTATCTGTCCAATGTGACGTGGTTACGCTGACAATTTCAGAGGTTTCTTTTGAAGTGACGCATTTACCTTACACAAATAAAAAGGTATCTGTCCGAATTGACGTAGTTACGCTGACAATTTTAGAGGGAGTCTCGGATGAAATGACGCAAGTATGTTACGCAAATAAAAAAGGCATCTGTCCGAAGTGACGTAGTTTCGCTGACAATTTTAGAGGGAGTCTCACCTGAAATTACGCAGGTACGTTACGCAAATTAAAACGTATCTTTCTGGAGTGACGTAGTGACGCTGACCAATTCAGAGAGTCTCGGGTGAAATGGAGCAGGTATCTTACACAGAAAAAAAGATATCTTTCCGGAGTGACGTAGTGACGCTGACCATTTCAGAGAGAGTCTCGGATGAAATGACGCAAGTACATTACACAAATAAAAAGGTATCTGTCCGAAGTGACGTAGTGACGCACTGTATATCGGGATTGCCATCTTGTACATATATGCATAAACTCTCTCGTGACTGCTTACATGAAAAAATGACCGAATATTCTAATATATATAACTAAAAAATGGAGTCAAATTCACTAAGCAAACTCACAAATATAACCATACATCATTTGTTCGTACATATCAGTCGCCAAATCTGCTAGAGTTGGTCTTTAGAACGCCATTTGAGACACTTTTTCCGTATTTCCGTAACTCCAGGAGACCGCTCATATTATGACTATTCACGACTTCACTGATTAGCTCCGGAGAGGTCGCTTCACGGTGGAAACCAACCTCCCCACAGCGCATGCTCCGTTTCACAGGCTCACTCCACTTATGTCCCTGCCGCCAGTAGCGGAAGCTGACCTTTACTAAGTTGCTGTGACGTAAAGGGGGAAACCCACGTACGCACGGTTCATAATCTCCAGATAATTCTTTTCAACGCTAGGTCAACAGAGGTATTATGCAGACTTGAAAAGTAATCGAAATGTTCTGCAAACATCTATTTTACTATATGATGTCACTTCCGGCGATGTGCACGCGGCCGGGAATCCTGTCAAAAAATCTGACTGGTGGCTGGGGTATTATTAGACACTCAGCGAGGTGGTTGGGTGGAAACCCATTCTCTCCCAGGGTGCTTTGCGCTGCGATCCATTTATCCCTCATCATTTTCTCCAGGATTCTTGCAGATTCACAGAACTCTTCTATCCAACTGTGATACTGATTACAAAACTTATATTTATCTTGAAATACACCAAACAGTTATTAAATATATTTAAAGGTGCTAATGCCACTCGGGTTGAAGGTAACTTTTACAAATTATTATAGTACTATATATGCGCTGCCACACCGCTTCAAACTTCTTTTTACCTTGTTACAAGTATATTTGTGTTAACTCAGATATGAGCTAATTGCTTTAGAAAATGGACTTGCGATAACTGATCGATGACTGGGAAATGGCTGGCTAATGGATGTAGGTCATGAAGATATATTATTAGGAGCCGAGAATAACTCTGTAAGACCATCCTTATTGGATAATTAGGCCCTTGTCTGGTGTTATGGTCGATATATCCTTCCGTGAACAACACGCTCTGGTTGATCGATTGGTACACACATGAGATCTTACCCTTCTCTCACCTGTTGTGTTTCAATAGAATATAAAAAAAGAAACATTATGTAAGTCCTGTCAAACTCTCGGACACAAAACTTATTGACACAGTTTTTCCTTTATCTGGTCAACCCTACAGAAATTGGGTCTTTCTCGCAAGAAATAGCACGTGAATGTCAGATATGATTCACGTGATCAACGCCGTGGAAGGTTTTCGGAACTGCATTTAAACCTATGTAAAAAGACTCATATGTCTTCCAGGACGAAATACACGCTATAGAAAAGCCTATGGAGAACAGACATGGTATACGGGCAGCCTTGAACATCTGTACAGTGAAAGTAGTATAGAAAGCGTAAAATCTGTCGCATTGAGGGTGATGATGTCATGTGGATCACGTGGAGCTGACGTCACGGATGACGTCACTTCCGGGTCAGACGTCTCTTGCGGGTCAAAGGTCACTTCCGGGTCAAAGGTTACGTCCGGGTCAAAGGTCACTTCCGGTCAACTGACGGCCCAGCAAGAGTGATTTACCCCTAAATAAGACCGTGCGTTTCTTTTACTTCAATAGTTGGCCCAATGGGCAACCCACTCATGGACATTTGCGGTATGGGTTGTGGCATCTTGTTTTTTCTGTCTCGAAGGGGTCTCGTGCCATGGGTTGATATTTGCTGAAAAGTTCGGGCAGATCTGGGGTGGACATGTTAGGCACATTCCGGCGCAGTGGACAATGACCTGGCACCGTATGCTTCAGTTGTTCCAATGTTAGTCATATTGGGCAACCTACTTATGGACATTTGCGGTATGGGGTGTTGCACCTTCTTTCCTGTGTCTCGAGCTGTAGAACACGATGGGAGGGGTCTTGATGCCATAGGTTTAGTTTCGCTGAAAAGTTATCGAGCGCATGCGTAGTGAATAAGCAGATCTGGGGTAGACATTTTGGGGTCGAGGTGGGCCACCCTTGGTCCGTATGGGGCGTCTTAGTGAAGCACTCTTGAGGTAGCGTCCAACTGAACTGGTGTGGATTGAAAGTAAGGCTATGGTGCGCATGCCCAGGCCGGGAATTGCGGGAAAAGAGCATTAGAATGAACGTTTTGAGGTCAAGATGGGTCAATAGTGGGCGTACTAGGTCGTGTGGGGTATCCATGTGTTGTTGAGCCTAGTCTCTCAAGTTCCGACACCACATTAAGGGAAGTAATCCAGTTGCTCCTTAGTAGTATAGAAAGCAGAAACCCTGTATATTTGTCCTGTGACCTTTGTGAAGAGTTTTACAGTAACGCTTTAACGCCCTCTCTTAACACCTTAACACCATATATTAACGCCTTATCCTAACGCCTTAACGCCCTAGCATAACAGTTTTTTTTCACACTATCCGAGAGGTTGTACCATGCTGTTATATAATAATAATAACGCGTCGACAAAGTGTATGTATAAATCCATTCACATCACGGAATAAAACAAGTTGAGACTTGGTGGTCCCCGATGTCGTCATCCCTCTACGCCGGGACATTGAACGGAGGTTTTTCGTGAAAAACCCCCCTGTTTTTAGGTCATCGTTCTATATGGCAGGGTAAATTTTTCTGAGAATTTTCTGGAAAAAAACCCTGTTCTATTTATAGATCATGTCGGGTAGAGCCAGACTGGAGGTGGTACGCGTATTTGCACTGAGGTGTAGTAGAGAAAGGGCACTTTTGGAGGTGCTGACTATGCCCCAGGCACTTCAAGGTTATTTGCATAGCAATACAGCAAGGGAAGGGGGATCCCCCCGCAGCGCCTAAACGCCCATCTTAACTCCCTAACAGATGCATCGACGGCTGCTCCTGTCCAATCAGCAGAAATAATTCCGAACAGAAGTGACATGCGTAAACCATAGCTCTTTTCTCCACAGACACCCGGCGTATAATGCAGCGTTCACAGATGTATGTCGTGTTTATGTGCAAGAGCTCGGAGCTCGGGGATGGGCAGTTGGGAGCTCGGAGCTCGGGGCTCGAGAGGCGATCGGACCACCCACCGAGGCACTGGAAAATGCGATCAAAATGCGAAAACAACTATTTTAGGACATGTTGCCTCAACGGTATCTTGGACTACCCGACTATGCTTAGGCCAAGAACGACTAGACCGAAGATTGAACTTTCTCAAAGGACGGATTCTGATTGAACAAGGGCATACTTGAATAGTAAACACATCCATAGCGGCTCCCCCAGCGTGGATGTGCTATGCTGGAGGGGATAATAAAATGATCGGACTGTCATCCTTGTTGTTGTTGTGCTTAGCTTGGACTACATCTGTGAGACATAGGAATGTGTGTGTGTGAACAAACAACAGTGTGCTTAGTTCGCCATCTCTCTCTCTCTCTCTCTCTCTCTCTCTCTCTCTCTCTCTCTCTCTCCCCCCGCATAGAGTCTGCCTCACCCTCCACGCTCATCCTATGGGATAGATGTATATATATATAGCTATGTATTATAGCGGCTCGCCTATCCCCTCCATAGGGGTGTAAAGTTCGTGTTCCGCTTTTTTCCGGATTTTTTTCCCGGGAAACTGTCACAATCAAAGCGTGCCTGAGATACACAATACTTTAGATAACGACTTTACAACGTATATCATATGGATTAAGAATACTGATCAGCTATATGGATTTGACAATTTTGGATTATTTGTTGCTAATGTTATTATACGAATTAGGTATTTGGTTTATGGATCCGGAAATTCTTTAATGGACGACGGCTGAATATTGAATGACGGATTAGACGCTTGTACATTACATGCACTCACCCATGGCACGATCGGCCTGGAGGAGTGTTTCACATGGATACTCCACACGACCCAGTACGCTCACTATTGACTCACATCGACCCCAAAACGTCCATTCCAATGCTCTTTCCCCGTAGTCCCTGCCTGCGCATGTGCACTAAAGCCTATCTTCCCCTACACACCAGTCCAGTCGGAGGCTACTCCACCAGCGCTTCAATTTGACACCTAACACGGCCCATTTGGACCATTTGATCCACCGCGGCCCCAAAACGTCCACCTCAGGCCTGCCTATGCATGGCGCATGCGCACGATAGCTTTCAGCGAAAATGAGCCCATGTCTATGAGACCCCTCCCATCGTGTTCTTCAGTGTTAGACAGAGAAAACAAGGTGTCACACCCCATACCGCAAATGTCCATGAGTGGGTTGCCCATCGGGCTTAACATTGAAATAACTGAAGCGTACGGCCTTATTTAGGGCCAGATAACTCTTGCTGGGTCGTCACGTGACCGAAAGTTACCTTTGATGTTTTACCTTCGATCCGGAAGTGACCTTTGACCAGGATGTGACGTCTCCGGATGTCACGTCACCGGATCAGGAGCAGATAACTCTGGGCGCGGAAAAATACCCGGGAATTTCACCTCTTCCTACTACTCGTGAATGTTTTATATGAAGCAACAATAAAACTTTTAACAATACGAATATGAGCGGACAAAATAGATTTCGCAGTGAAACATATGAAAGGAACAATTATCTTTTCATGTTTCGTAAGTATTTGAAAGATCTATAAATATCGATATATGGGCGACATCTTATTTCAGAATCTTATCTTATACAGCTGGTTATCGATTGGAAACAATAGAAATACAGCTGAAAATCCAGGAAAATTTAAGTTTGAGGTTAGAGATTGTTGAGTCCTATGTTAATCGTTCTCGACTGTGTGTGAAGGGAATTTCACCAAAATGATTCGCTGGAGACGATACCTAGGAATAATTATCCTAGTGAACGCAGTTTTGTATTGCTATCACTTCATGACAACTAACACCGAGAAATCCACCATGCATTTCCGCGAAAGTGGAACCACCGCTTCAAATACCCTGATGTCTGCTGATTCAAGCATACTGTCCACGTCAACGGGTAGTTCCAGGTCAAGCGAACACGGTCTTATTGACCCCGTTTTGGCAGAGACGGCAAGATCCACAAACATGGCAGAGACGGCAAGATCCACAAACTGGACCGTTCATCAGGTGAGGGGTATCAGTTGCTCCGCATTGGTGGCTGGGAGAAGGATTCCGTTTTCAAAAATTCATGGAATCCTGACTGCTCAACGGCGGCAACGCGACGTCGACTTATTCTCGGAACTGAACGACACACGGGACTGCTCCTCGTTCAAAGCCCAGCAAGGATACGTTACGACCAGGGGCAGTGAGGAAGAACAAACGTTTCCTTTAGCTTATAGTATTGTTGTTTATAAGGAGTTTCATCAAGTAGAAAGACTACTTAGAGCGATATATAGGCCGCAGAATTTCTACTGTATTCACTACGATAATAAGTCGAGCGAGGAATTTCAGGAGAAAATAGAAATTCTCGCAGATTGTTTTCAAAATGTTTTTGTGGCTTCGAGGAATGTTCCCGTGGAATGGGGAAAATTTTCAGTCTTGGAAGCGGATTTAATATGCATGAAAGATTTATTGCAAAACAGAACGTGGAAATATTTCATCAACTTAACTGGCCAGGAATATCCTCTGAAAACGAATTGGCAGATTGTTAAGATATTAAAATCATTCAACGGCGCCAACGATGTTCAAGCCGTGGACAGACGTAGGTATGTACCTTTCTATCGTATTAATATTTCACTGGTTTAAAAATATTTTGTATCAAAGGTGTAATCACTTTTAGAATCACGAGAAGAAGTCAGCTTTCAATAGTACGGCAGTAGTATATAAAAGACCGATTCCCGCCCATTTATGCAAATGAGATGATGTCACGTGACTGACCTTTCTCGCCTCCAACACAGAAGAGTTCCAATCTAGGGGGAGGTAACTCTGGGTGACTATAGTTCCGGCAAAGGTCCCTGGGCATGTATATTCCTCCGCGGCGATGCGGTCTGGCGGTGATGCGGTCGCGGAAGAAAGCTTCCGCGGAGAAAAAGTAGTCCCTAGACTGGAAATACGCTGCATGGTCCGATTGGGTCGAGTGAGGTATCAATGTGAAGCATTCGTGAAGGGGCATCTGATGGGGTGGGGGTGGTGTTGAACTATCGTCATTCTGCGCATGCGCAGTATATAAAACTGAAATTCGCGCCCATTTATGCAAATTTGTGGCGGTCACGTGGCTGCTCTCAGCCAATCAGAAGCGAGTATTTTGCCCCGGTGCATTATGGGCCATATCCAAGATGGCGGCACGTATGTTCAAGATGTCGGCACGTCCGGTGTCATCTCCGGCAATGTCCGGCCCTCTCCGGGACAATAGATAGCCTTTGCAGGTCAAAAATAGTTCCATGTATTCATCCGCGGTGATGCGGTCTGGTGGTGATGTGGTCTGCCTCCGCGGGCAGAAAGTAGTCCCACGGAATGTACACCCTGCCTGGGGGGTTTTCCCCCGGCCGCAGCGCGCTACATAGAACTTGTAGTAATAAACTTAATCTATACGTGTTGGACGAGTCTTCACTCACCGTATACACGCAGCTCAATGAAATGCCCGCTCCAAACCTAGACCAAAACACGTGGTCTGTGGGCTGATTTCATTGGCTCTCTATTTTACTATAGTGCTCTCGCATTCTAGCATTGATGGGTTACATTTTGGCTCCATCCTACACCACTGATTTCAGTTTGACTGAATCTCCACATTGGGCATTTATTCATTATGAATAAAACACACAAGACAGGGTGTTTTTTTTGGTGAGATCTTTTTTTTATTCAGTAACAACAACAACGTGAGAACAACCATGTGAAAATTGAAGCCCAGAACAGGGGGTGCCTTATCAAAGGCGGTTGGTACCCATAAAATTATTGAATTATAGAACAGTTCGTTAGTCCAGTGGAATATTCGCAGTGTTCGTATTTATCACTCTAAATGTCAAGATAGGTTGTAGTCACACCATCGGTCAGGACTTTGCGCTTGGGGTAAAAGTATGTGAAGGCGTCCCGTTCCTGGGTATACGAGCGCATCTGGTGGTCGATGATACGGAAACCTCGGTTAGTGCCACTCGCACTGGCCTGGCTCTGGAGGACATTCAGGTACAGAGCCTTGCTGATGTTAGAGTCGCGTCGACTCACCCCCTTACAACTGAATTTGTTGTCATCACCGTCACAAAAGTAAGTTTTTGAACACAGGGCGATCATGGCATCACCGCTCCACTCTAGTTTAAACAGGCCGGGCGTCCGCTTGTCGCAGGTGTAGTGGTCGCGTCGGGGTAGCCACTGGTCCCGTTCCGCCTCATATTGTGCGCGTAATTTTGGTTTGACGAGTGACTCCCAGTCCGGGTTGGAAACGGCCATGTATGCTGAGTCGGTATCCATTTCTATCAATTGCCAGTCTGATTGGTGGAAATACACGCCCATGAAATCGTATATGAATTCCAGCATTCGCAGTTTGGCCAGCTGATACACCATACATCCTATTTGGAGCGGCAGGTTATAGGTGATGGTCTTTTTGGCTGACGTCACTTCGTAGGTGGTGTCGTCAATCATCTCCATGTGTCGGTATAGCGGCGAATTCACGCGTTTGCGGGCTTGTTTCGTGGTACAAATGTTCACGGTCACGTGACGGTCCTGGTTCGTTACCGTTTTTCCATATCCGCTGTTCCCAAGTAATTTCATCGTTTCCCCGATGATGGCTTTACTGGGGTCGGCGTCTCCTTGGCGACGGGCGGTAGTCACGTCGTTCGCGAACTTCTCAAAACAAGCCTGGGGGGTGAATTCTATGACTTGGTATATTTTCGTAATTTCCAGTCCGTGCCGCATATACCACTGAAGCAGAGGGGTACCGAGCAAGATTTTTTCGCCAAACATGCTGCCGATCAACATACGCTGTGGTCGCGTTAGGTAGTCGTGTTCTTCAGCGTATGTGCGCATATGGGCTCCGATATCATCTCGACTCACCTCGGTGTTTTTGAAGATGGGTGGACATTCACCAAACGTGTCTTTCAAGTGGTCAGGGACGTGCAGATCACATTCCACGAATCCATAGAGGTCTCCCGTCTCAACAGTGCGTAGGATGTCGGTCATGGTGATAACAGTCCGATAATCCAGTAGTCGGTCGTGAGCGTGTAAGAACGAGTATAACTCCGGTTGATGACGTTGCATGTGGTGGAATTCACATTCCCATAGCTGTTCATAGGCATAGCCTAGTCCACAAATGTAATCTCGATTCTGCTGTACTTCTTCACGTAAGGCGGCCGGGGTCAGTCCACGGCGCTCGTTATAGCGCCCTCCCGCGAACGAACACTCATGACCGTGCCAATAACAGCCGTGGAATTGAAACACGGTCGGTACTGTATTGATGATAGCAAATCCGTCCACGGCAAGGCGCCGATCTCCAATTCGCTTTTCCGTGTGGTTGGCTTGGTGACGGATAGTGACGCCTCGTCGCTGACTTTCCCAATCCAACCATTGTTCTGCTTGATGTTTCGTAGATCGTTGAGCTCTGAATGCTGGACCCTCAGGGAGCCACCGCGTATAATGACCGGCCGGCATGGGTTTACTCAAACACGATAGGTAGAGGGCATTGGCGTCGAATCCTATTATTTTCTCACACAATTTTTCTCCTCGGATATGGGTCAGCTGTTTCTCATGGTACCGATGGAATATAATACTGGGGCCGCCTACGATATTTCCCTTCAAACAGTCAAACATGTCGGCGTCTTTCTTATCGACGAGAGCGAAGAACGTGGGTAAATCCTGGAACAGATACCGCAGGGTCAGACCGGGGATGCTAACACAGTCTTTGAATACGTCGACACCCATATCTCGGTAGAAGGCGGACATTTTGTCGGTAGCTTCCAGAAAAGGGATGACATCCAAATTGTTGTAATAGATGAGAAAATCCCGGAGAGTTTGCATTCCTTCACGGACCCACACCTGTTGCAGTTCGGTATACAGGGTGGTAGATAATGCTTCTCCTTTGAGATCGTTGTAAAAGGCCTCCTGGGGTGGTAACTGGGTTTCGTCCAGACGCTCGAGACTCGTCATGTAGTTGTAGGGAAAGCAACTTTTCCTCTCCGCGCAGTCGTACGCTTTCACCCACTGTTCATAGCTGTAATTCGGCGCCAGGTAATTCCGTACATCTAAGAATCGGAGTGAAGTTGTGGATAGAGCGACGTGATTGTTGGTCTTCTTAATAATGAATTTCACATTCCCAGCTTTAGCGAGGTACGAGTACAAGAATTCTTTGATTAAGTTCAAATCATATCGGCCCGAGTTAAATCCAAGGACGGGTAATTGGTTCATGTATTCCAATAAACGCAGTTTCAGTTTCTGCGCATAGGGTTTCGGTGGTTTGCGTTCCTCATTTTCGTCTTCGTCATACAGGCAGGCTGGTGAGAACAAGCTGGTCAGGCAGGCAGGCTGGGCAGGCAGGCAGGCAGGCTGGTCAGGCAGGTCAGGTAAGTCAGAGAGCTCCGCAAGGTAGTGCAATGAATACACCCAATCCACTAAAAATCACCTCTTTTTATACGTTTTTCTCATGCCGCCATGTTGTACACCACCATCTTGTACAACATGGCCGCCAAGCCGCCATCTTGTACACCACCATCTTGTACAACATGGCCGCCAAGCCGCCATCTTGTACACCACCATCTTGTACAACATGGCCGCCAAGCCGCCATCTTGTACACCACCATCTTGTACAACATGGCCGCCAAGCCGCCATCTTGTACACCACCATCTTGTACAACATGGCGGCATGGGAAAAACCCAAGCAAGTCTGGACATGTCCAAGGGTCACACCCCATTCAACCCACACAAACAATGTTGAAAACGACGTTAAATCCTACTCACTCACTCACTCACTCAACCCACACAAAGTACTGTGACGGAAATTGATGTGACGGAAATTTATCTGAAATAATACTTCTATGAATAGGGCGAAAATTTATCTGAGATAATTTTTCTGTCATAATTAATTCTTGGTCGAGTATCAGCTATTCAGATATTACGGAAAGTACTGTTGTTATACGGTATTGTTTGTTATATATCAGACACGATCAGCTGCTATATGTAAACAAACGGATCTATATTTAGACCCTCGCGTGCTCTGCTACGTTGCAGCACGCGCTCTTTGATCTTGGCGTTCCGCCGACGTACAAGCTCAAATTGAGACGGAGAATTTCGTTACCATTGCCAGTAAATTGTAAGTTTATTGCGGAAAGAATTTATATTGCATAAATTCCTGCGGGAAATAGGAAGTACACATATAAGAGAATATTGTCTTGACGTAAAAAATTTGAACATTTCATATTTACGGAGATATGGATGTTTATAGTGGAGCCGGTTTTTCGTGTAAACCATCGCAGAGTATAGGGAAACGGCTGTCATCTTCGTTTTGCTATGTCACAAAAAGTGGTCGAATTACTTATTTCTAAATGATTTCATGACGAATCCAACTAAGGTTAGGAAGTATATATATCTTACGATATTGTCATGAACTGCCAGCACATAAGACGTTCTGGTTGATGAGATCTGAATTTTTGAAGTTTGGCAATTTTCTGACTTCCAACTTCGAATACCCGCCGCCATATTTGTTGGAAGCCGGTGTTCCTGTGTAGTTTTGTTAAAAAAGGCGGCATGCGGAAAAACCCCAGACAAACAAGTCTATACACGTCCAAAGGTCACGCCTCATTCACCCACACCCCCATATAGTCCACGCGGAGCGAATTGGTGAAATTTTTGAAAAAGTACTGTGACAGAAATTGATGTGACGGAAATAATACTTCTATGAATAGGGCGAAAATTTATCTGAGATAATTTTTCTGTCATAATTAATTCTTGGTCGAGTATCAACTATTCAGATATTACAGAAAGTACTGTTGTTATAAGGTATTGTTTGTTATATATCAGACACGATCAGCTGATATATGTAAACAAACGATCTATATTTAGACCCTCACGTGCTCTGCTACGTTGCAGCACGCGCTCTTTGATCTTGGCGTTCCGCCGACGTACAAGAAGCTCAAATTGAGACGGAGAATTTCGTTACCATTGCCAGTAAATTGTAAGTTTATTGCGGAAAGAATTTATATTGCATAAATTCCTGCGGGAAATAGGAAGTACACATATCAGAGAATATTGTTTTGACGTAAAAAGTTTGGACATTCCATATTTACGGAGATATGGATTTTTATACCTGAGCCGGTTTTTCGTGTAAACCATCGCAGCGTATAGGGAAACGGCTGTCATCTTCGTTTTGCTATGTCACAAAAAGTGCTCGAATTACTTATTTCTAAATGATTTCATGACGAATTCAACTAAGGTTAGGAAGTATATATATCTTACGATATTGTCATGAACTGCCAGCACATAAGACGTTCTGGTTGATGAGATCTGAATTTAAGTGTTATAGCATGTTATTATGACCAGTCTATGATCGAGTGCCACCCCAGTGTCGAGCATTTATCGTCCAGTTTGCACCAGCAAAAGAAAAATTACGAACGTTCATCGAACGTTGGCTGAGCGTCATCGGTGGGACCTTCATGTGGTGTCCCGCGGTATATGAATGACTTAGATATGAATGCATGAATTAGTTTGATATAATTTTGTTGGGTATGAACGATTTAAAGTGGAAATATTCCGTACAGGTCTGTTATATGTAACAAACGCTAAGAAAAATGGCTGCCCAAGGTCAATTTCCCCGGTTTCCCGGATAATAAACCACAGCCCCATCTATACGCTTTGATGCAAGAGAGACAACTCGGACTAGACCAATTCCCAGGCGAAGATGATGTCCCGCTATATTTGGCCTGTATGGGGTATAGGGGTGGTCGTTTTTTTTATGGCTTTTACTATGAGCTATGAGGTTGATCATGTAGAATACGATGGGAAATTTTTTTTAAGTACCGGGTAGGCTTGTATATAGATCCATATAGACCCATATACACTCATATACTGGGATATTAGCCCAATGTATGTATAAATCCATACGGGGTAGACATGCACCTCTAGTGGCCCGATTGGGTAGAGTGAGGTCTTATTTTGAAGCTCTCGTGAAGGACTGGACTAGTGTATTGTTTGTTTTCAATAGTCTGCGCATGCGCAGACAGGTCATATTATCGAAATAACCGTTTTGAGATCGAGGCGAGCCTCTCATGGGCCGATTGTATCGAGTGAGGTATCCATGTGAAGCCTAGGTGAGGGAGTCTCTGATGGCGTGGATGTGGGATTGACATAGGGTCATTCTGCGCGTGCGCGGTAGCCCAAGGGTATGGACATAGATGTTTTGGGGGTCTAGGCCAGCCCCTCATGGGCCTATGGGGTCGAGTGCGGTATCCATGTGAAGCCTAGGTGGGGGAGCATCCACCTGGACTAGCATTCACGTGGTGGGGTGGGTCTGCGCAAGTGTGTGTGACGTCACTTCCGGTTGGGGTGAATTCACCCGGGTGTAAAAATGACGTCACTTCCGGTTTTTCAGAATGCTCAAACACGACCTCCAACTTTCCCGGCCCGCACCCTGGCCCGGCCCAGCGCGGCCGCAGCGCGCGTGCGCGCGTTCTCCGGAAGTGCGCGTCATCACCGGCAGTGTGCGCGCGGATGCATGTCGGATCAGAAGGTCAAAGAAAAGGGGATTGTAAATGAACCTGGGAAGGATAGGCAGTTCCATCTGGACCAATCAGCGGTCGAGAAAAAAGAGCCAATTTTTCCATATTTAAAAATACATAGAACTTATAGTAATAAACTTAATCTATACGTGTTGGACGAGTCTTCACTCACCGTCTTCCTTTACACGCACCTCAATGAAATGCCTGCTCCAAACCTAGACCAAAACACGTACTTGGTCTGTGGGCTGATTTCATTGGCTCTCTATTTTACTATAGTGCTCTTGCATTCTAACCTTGATGGGTTACATTTTGGCCCCATCCTACACCACTGATTTCAGTTTGACTGAATCTCCACATTGGGCACTGATGCATTATGAATAAAACACACAAGACAGGGTTTTTTTTTTTTTTTTTTTTTTGGTGAGATCTCATTTTTTTATTCAGTGAACAACAACAACGTGAGAACAACCACGTGAAAACTGAAGCCCAGAACAAGGGGCTTGTACATTGAAAGAACTGAAGCCCAGAACAAGGGGCTTGCACATTGAAGCCCAGAACAAGGGGCTTGTAAACTTAAGCCCAGAACAAGGGGCTTGTAATTAACTTAAGCCCAGAACGGGGCTTGTACATTGAAATGATGGGCGGCCCAGTCATAGACGAGTACATCGCGGTCCTCGGCCTTGGGGTACTCGTCAAACATCTGTACGATGGTAGATAAGGGTCTTCCCCGGCATCGATGGTACAGGTAAAACAAGCAATATTGTCCGCACACGCCACTGGTCAGGCTTTGCAACGTTTGACTGTTCCAACACCACGTCTCTGTGCCTTGATCCATGAAGTCTGTTAAATCGGGATGGAGGGGTGGCAGGCCGTACGGGTCAAAGTATTCGCCCTGCTGTTCTGTCAAGTACACGGCCACCCAATGTTCACCGGGTCGATCCATCGGGTCCGTGTTGAGAACGTAAGCAGCAGGATACATACGGTCTAATGGGAACACATCTCGGGCGAACACCCCTTGAAAGATCATACGTGTCCCTGGGTCATTCTTCAGCACGGTGGTTATCTGGTCTGTATCCATGTTAGGTGGAGAAGTCACACAGCACGTTGCGCGCCTTGTCCACTTGAATGATGTTGTCAAACTCGGCGTAGCAGATCACATTGACGGTGGTCGCCAGGGCTCGTGCAAAGTGGATTTCCAACCGTAAGTTGCCTTGCTTGGCCAGGGCCAGCTGATGGTCGTTCTCTAAGGTGGGGGTTAGATCGAAACAGAACAACATGTATCCGTTCGCGTAGTCCTCCCGATTGATCATATTCCCTTCGTCCTGGTTGATTTGACCGGTGGCTGTAAACAGGCTCTGATAGGCTCGAATGAAATTCCTCCGCCCAAAGTTCGGTGTTAAGGCCGTGGCTGGCACCTGTTGTCCATCCACATGCAGGGCCACAAAATTGATGCCGAAATGTTGAAAGTCAAACGGATTCTCTGGGTAGGCTCCGCTGAAACTGGTATTTTCCACACAGGCCAGGATCAATCGCTTGGGTAGTTCCCCCAGGAACAGGTTTTCTTTGTTGGCGCCCATATTTCCAGCAGGCACAGAGAACACTTTGGTGAACTCGATGGGCCCGGTTTCGTTGATGCTGGAGAGCGGGAGATGCTCCACCCATAATCCTTGTTCGACACTGGTCTGTGTGGGCGGCACGGTCCACAAATCAAATTCACTGTTGGTGGAGGGGCAGGACTCGGCGTGGATCAAGGACATGTTTTAAGAAAAGATATCCTTTGTCTTCTTCGATGTGCGTCGTCGCTGGGTCGGTCGTCGACTGGTGCGTGGTCTCGGTGGGGCAGCTCTTTTATTCCCAACGGTGCGTTGTGCTTTGGCCACCAAGACGCCTCCCGCTTCTTTGGCCCGCCGTTTCAAGGATTCTTTGGGTGCCGTACCCCCCAAGACATCACCGGCCACTTGCAGTCCACTGCGTACCGCTTGTTTGCCGATTGCTTTCACCCCACGCGTCACCAAGGGCAGGAACGTTTTGACGATGCTGCCGAGTATGTTCCCCAGTCCATGTCCTCGTTGCATGCGTGCACCGCTAAAGACCGGAAAGCCACTCCCGGCCTGTTGGGCATAATAGTCGGCATAGCTGCGTGCATCGCACTCGTAAGGTACTTTCATTATGCAAAGTGGGGAGCACGTGCTTGTCGAAAATGAAGTGTCAGCACCACTTTTCCTCGTTCGAATGCCACCGGTCGTCCCGTGTCATCTCTTATATCCACCGTGATCGTGTTGATGTCAGTTTGTCGTACGGGCAAGTAGAGCATGTGGGTGAAACTGTGGGTGACTTGACCTCCATGCGTCTTTTTAATGGGGACCACCCGTCACAGAGGTGTGTTGATATCGCCCACGATGTGGTTGTCCACCACGTCCGAGTAGACGTAGAGTCCGTACATACCCGACTTCATATCCATCGGCATCTCGCCATGGTGTTCGGTGGGACCAGCGAACGTCTTTGGATCGAAACCCAGCATTTGCTGTAGGATAGGACTCAGTACGACACTCGCCTTGCCGGTGACGATAAGCTCTGCCTTGTCGTTGTGTGCGTTGTAATCGAAGTCCACGTGATTCTTGAAGGGGTAGGCTTTGATGGGTTTTGAAGTAATCGTCACCTCCCGTAGAGCCTTATAATGCAACAGTCTTGACAGCCCACCCATGAACTCCTTGGGGGTATCGTATTGGCCTTCGGGCAGGGTGAGTCGGGTGTTTTTGCCTTCGTAGGTCACCTCGTACCAGACTTCATTGGCTCGCACGTTGTACCACGAGTAAGGGTATTGGATATCCACGAGGCCACATTCCCAGCGTCCAGGTAAATGTAACGGTTGCGGTAACTGGGTGACGTACTTGGCGAACTGTTACTGGGTAGGGTGAGGTAAAACATGGCGACTGAGCTGTCCTGCTGCTGCTGTTGGTTTTAATAGGTGTTCCAGGCCTTGGGCGGTTGTGTTCGGCGTCGTGTTCGTCGCGTTGACTTGCTACGTGTCACGGCTCTGGAGATGTGGGGTGTCCTGATCGAGGGTGGTTTTTAAAGGTCTGAAAAGAAGGTGCCCGTTGTGATGGTGGTGGAGTTTTGGGGGGTGACTCCGGTTCCCAGTCGGCTTCCCAAGAAGGTTGTGGTGAGAGTCGTGGTGCACGAGTCGGTGAGTCACGCTGCATAAAGGCCCAGCGGTGGGGGTTCCCCACCAATTCCTGTGGTACATGCATGTCTTTCAAGCCTTGAGCGAAGACCTTCCATCCTCGAGGATCCGTGTGCGAACTGCGTTGACGCATCAGATCATTCACTAAATCCGTCATGTGGGTCCCCGGGACCACCTGATTCTGTACCAGGAGTTCGCCTTTATCATTCCAAGTCATGTCAGGATTCTGTTTCATCCGTTGTAATACCAGGCCAGCTTGTTTCTTGAACGATGCAGGTACACTCTTCAGCACTTCGTCTTCCACCCACTGTGGAGCTGTGGAAGGTACCCCACCTGGCTGTTGGAATGGTGCTGAGGGCGGCAGTCTGTCACGTGGTGGTGGTGGTGCTGGAGTAGAGAGGGTTTTGTATTGGTCCATGTACGTCATGTACCGTTGAAGCGTCTCATTGTACCGTTGTACTTTCTCACTGTCGCTTAACCCCGGTCTCTGTAAGATCTGTTGCATGTCTCCATCGAGGGTGTTTATGGTCTTCACCGTAGGTGGGACAGGGTAGGGCGATTGGAGGTTTTGAAGGAGCCGAGGTTCGACGAGGACCATTTTTTTCGTGTGGTTCATTGTCGGCCGAAGAGTCCACCCAATACTGGACCCAACACGGAAGCGGCCAACGGTACTAAGATAGCCCCGAGAAAGCCGCCTTTCTGTAACACCTTTTTCTTTTGTGTTTGAGAGACCCGCTTCTGGATTAAGGTTCGGAGACCTGTCTTATGCTTGGCCAACTTGGTCTTCTGAGCCGGAGTCAGTGGTGCGTTGCCTTTTAAGATATTGAGTCCAATCTCGCACAGACAGCACACGAGAGCAGGGTCCGCCCCGCGTACAATGGTTCGGACTAACTCGGGTGGGGCCGTCTTCAATACACGGAGCGTGGGAGCGTGCTTCCGTACTCGCGCAGACATCATGTACAACTAATGCTAGAACCCACAACTCTGTTCTTTTTATCTACTTCAGAGAACATAGCCCTGCTGTGGTATTCATTCTTTTTATTATCCCCATCATCAAAACACACACACCCCAGCTGGGGGAGCCACTGTAGGTGTGTTTACATTATTTTTGCGGTACACGTGGTGAGTCTTTGGGAAAGATGCCGGTCCGTAGTCGAAGGTGGTCGGGGGTGGCTTGCTTGAGGTCGAAGAGCATATACCCGTGCTGAGGGGTTGTGGCATCTTTAAAGGCTTCCAACGCAAACGGTGTGCGGCGGGGATACATCTGTCTCGCCAGGTGCATCAGTTGAGTGGTATCTCTCGGGGTTTTGAAGACCACCAGGTAGTGTGCATTTAAGCTGATGTTCCGATGTTCTTTGTTTTTACTGAACAGATTCTGCACAATGTAGATGATGCTGAGCCGTCGATGGTGGCTGCCTTTGGTAAAGAGTTGGGTCACCCGACTGTCCGTCTCCGCCATGAGATCATCCAGAACCACCAAGGTGTCGGGTTCCAAATCAGCCAGGTTGGGTAGGCCTTCCACGAACGTGATGTGGGGCATTGCTGCATACGCTTCCTGCCATTCTCCGTAACACCACACGACTCTGGCAATGGATGGAGTGATCATGCTGTCGGCGTGTTGAAGGAGCTTCCTGACGAAGTGCGTTTTGGCGGAACCCGTCGGTCCTGCGATGACACAGGTGAAGGGATGCTGCCACCGAGGGTCCATGGTTGGAGGTGTTTCCGCTGTCGTGGTAGTCCGCTCTTGTAAATTTGGTACGAGTGAACTGGAGTGGTGGGTACTACGTCGGTCGTCGTTGTCTGTTCACTGTCAGGGATGATGGTGGTGGTGGTGGGTACAACGTGGGTCGTCGTTGTCTGTTCACTGTGAGGGATGAAATCCGGTGGGTCTTGAGACGTAGTGGGTGTACTTGGCGTTGGTGTAGAGCTCGTTGTGGCTTGTACACGGGGTGTGGGCTCGATACGACTGGTGCTCTCTGTAGACCGGTTTCACTGATGGCTGGTGTTCTCAGTTGGTTAAGTAACGTACTGACATACGCTACGTCGTAAAACACACCTCCGTACAACACACTCAGCAGGGTTAGCACTATCACCCCAAAGCCCACTTGCGCTTTGCGCGTTTTGGAAGACGCTGTATTCAGAGACGATTGCACCGTGTTCATGGTCGACCGTGGAATGAAGGATGACGGTAGTGGTGTCTGGCTTTATAGTCGTTTCACCTGGTTGGCAGCGACCCAGGAATTGAAGGAACTGGGCCAGCCTTGCCATTTGACGAAATGAAACAGTTTGCCACGTCGACGTTCCGTTTCAAAATCTGCTCCACCGTGTAGTAGTCTTGCTGTGTTTTTACGACAGGCTGTAATTCCGTCTCGTAAAACGTGCCTAGCAACGGTTCCCCTTGAAGATCTTCCAGTTCGTAGACTCGCCGCTGTCGGGGTAGGCGCCGTTTAATCAGGAAGTGCTCATCGCTCCAGCTGGGCAAGTAACTTTTCTCGAACTTGCCCTTGACTTTACTGATCCGTACAGGGTCCCCGACCTTGAACACCGCCTTCGGTGCTCGTTGCGATGACATGGGGTACAAGACACGCCGGACTTGGGCTTCATTGCGTTGGGTCACGGTAATGGGGGCTCTCTGTATACTCCGGTGATAGGCTCGATTGTAACCCCTTACAAGTTTCGGGAGAACATCGATGTACCGCCTTGTATTCTTATAGGTGAAATATTTATACATGCGGCCTTTGAATGTCCTATTGAACCTTTCCACCACGGAAGCCTTGGTCTCGTTGTACGTATGGAAGAAGAAGACCTTCTGTTTCTTGAGAAAGGCTTGGAACGGTCTGTTGAGGAATTCCGTGCCTTCGTCGGTTTGCAAATACAAGGTTTGCGCCCGGTCTTGAAGATGACATTGAACGCCCCTATGAGATTCGCCCCCGTTTTCGTC